>CAKMXJ010000006.1:600000-878605 GCA_928724745.1 Anthracocystis setariae | reverse complement strand
ACCTAACCCTAACCCTAACCCTAACCCTAACCCTAACCCTAACCCTCACCCTAACCCTAACCCTAACCCTAACCTAACCCTAACCCTAACCTCGTACTCGAGGTCTTCGTCGTGCAGCGGCGGCACCACCGCGCGCTCATCCCGTCCAACGAGCTCGCTGGACCTCCGCTTCTCGAGCATCGAGACGTGGAAAACGTCGTGGACACGGAGCGAAGTCGGTAATTGGAGGCGGTATGCTCTGGCGCCGATGCGCTCGACGATGGGGTACGGCCCGGCGAACCGGGTGTCGAGCTTGGGACTCGGTCGGCGAGTTTTCCAGTTGCGTCGGTTGACGTAGACGAGCTCTCCAACTTTGAACTCAACGTCAAGATGCTTCTTATTGTACTGCTCGACCGCACGAGCCTGAGCCGACCGGACTTGGTCTTGCAGATAAGTAGTGAGCTCTGCTTCTGAACGAGCGAACTCAGCTCGTTGAGGGTCAAGCACGCCAGCGCGCTCTGGTACTTCTGGATGCATCTTGGGATTCCACCCGTAACACGCAAAGAATGGTGAGACACCGAGACTGCTGTGTACCGCGTTGTTGTAAACAAACTCGGCGTTGGCCAATAGCAAAGCCCAGTTGTTCTGCTCGTAATTGCAATACATACGGAGGTATTGCTCGACGACCTGGTTGACCCGTTCCGTTTGACCGTCTGTCTGAGGATGGTACGCCGTCGATAGAGAGTGCTGAATAGAGAGAGAGTCGGTGTACCGCTTCCAGACCGCGGAGATGAACTGTCGGCCGCGATCAGAGACAATATGCTCAGGTGTTCCGAACCGGCGGAACACATGTTGCTGGAGGAGCTCGGCGGTGCGAGCCGATGTGATAGTCTTGACCGTCGGCGTGAGTACAGCGAGCTTGGTGAGCCGATCGACGACGACCAGAATCGAGTCGTAGCCGTCAGAGAGTGGCAGGCCCTCGATAAAGTCCATGGATACCGATCCCCATGGTCTTGAAGGAGTGGCCAACGGCTTGAGCAGGCCGTACGGCCGATGACGAGGTGCCTTATAACTGTTGAAATATACGGTCACCTACTGCGTCAGCCATCGACGTGACACTACAGACGTCGGTATGTCCATAACTAGTGCGGTGATATTCCGGCATAGTTGCCGACAATACAATTCCTCGGGACTCGGCAGCGGGGAAACTATGCGCGTGCCAAAGCCAATGCCGGCACTGTACGTCCCCACGTGATGTTGACATGGTGCCTCATCACATTCCTGACCGGGATGTTACTCGTCGGGTCATGTTATTGTCAACATCTTTGTTTATGTTGATGGTCAACTGTTGTTTACACTTAGCGAAGAGTCTTGTCATTAACGTCGTCGCTATAGGGTTCCCTACACCGCTACTGGCAATGACGATGTAGGGGACTAAGTGTATTTATAGGGCGTACTTCGAGCGCACAGTTGATGACCCCTCAATCGATTCATTACCAACTTCTCCGTATCATAACGCCTGCTACTTACAGATCCTTACCGACGTCGCTACTGTTGTATCGACATAGGTCTCTCCCCTTCGTGCCTGCTGCCTAACGTCACCGCCCACTCTTGGTTACGGATCTAACTGGCCTGACATAACAACAGAGCCAGCTCTATACGCCCATCCACCAGTGTGAGGTCTATAGCGACTTAGCTACTTGTTATAGTACCTTTGGCAGACGATAGACTCATCGTACCTGGCTGCCTACCGTCAAGGTCGCCCCTTGACGCAGTCGACTTCCAATAGGTTATGAGCCCAACGGCTTCACGACTGGGAGAATACCGACGCTACAACACAAGAAACAATCCAGTAAGATCTCTTCTTTCGATTCCAGACGTCGGAGACCCAGTACCTCCTCGATCCGCACAATCGCGACGCTCGAGAGACCATACAGTTCGCAATAACGAAAACACTGTTCCCGCTGTAGTGACCAGCGAAGCCTCATCTGCAACACAAAATATCGTTTCCGCTGTACAAGACAGCGAAGTTCCTATTCAAGAGCCCCTACCTCCGTCGGTACGCACGGTATCAACTCCGTTACAACCTTACAGATCTGTCAACATGTCTAAGGTTACTTCCGATTTCGCTACGCAGCTTCTCTCCAACGGGCAAAAACTCCCGGACCTTGACGACTCTGTCGACTATTTCAAATGGCGTGCCACCTGCATCACAACTCTAATGCAAAAGGGCCCAGACATCTATGATGCCATCATGACAGAAACGCCTATACCTGCTCCCGGTACTGACGAGTATCGAGACTGGCGTCGTTACAACCTTATCGCTCGCGGTATCCTACTGTCGAGCATGTCACTCGAAATCGCAACCATGGTAAACCACCATGAAACGGCTAACGGAATATGGAAGCATCTGGAGAAGTCGTTTAGCGCTAAGCTACGATACAAGATTGAAGAGTTCGAAACACAGCTCAATAGCATTAAGCAAGACAAGACTACTATCTCCGCCTATAACACACGAATCACCAAGCTAGTTGAACAACTTAAGCTTGGAGGCATTGAAGTCAGCTGGAATAAGCGCTTCACCGTCTTAATGAAGGGTCTCCGATCGGAATACCATACCGTTCGAAGTCAGCTCGAGGAAAGTTACAGACGACGTCGGGATGTACAAACCTTCACCTCTATGGACCCTGACGGTACCGTTAGGACTTTCAACTTCCAAGGGACCCCCTTGGACGAGAAGATTGAGTACGACAGCTACCTTGACCAACTCAAGGCCGAGGAAATAAGACAGGGGTTACATACCTTTGGTTTAGCTGCCCGACCTCGACAGAACACTTCCGCGTTCCTGACCGACACCAAGACGGATGATTCCAGCTCCAAATCTGCCAAGAATCGTAACGGCAAATGGAGACACAAGTCGACATCTTCATCATCTCCAGATAAGCGTCAACGCAACAACAGACGCGGCAAGACCAACAAAGGGATCAAACCACGCCGTCCCTTGTCGGAAGTGTCCTGCCATCATTGCCATGAAAAGGGTCATTATAGACCTGATTGCCCTACCTTGGCTAAGGATAAAGCAGCACAACCCTCCGACAAGAAGTCACAATCCTCCTTCTTCACTGGCCTTGCCATTGCCGACATCGCTTTGTCCACTACCGACAGCGGTTACGGCATTGAGACGCAATGGATTATCGATTCCGCGTCCACTGTTCACGTTTGTATCAATCGTGATCTCTTTACAGACCTCAGCCTTGATGAGTTCCCTCCTCTGCTGAGCGGCAGTCGTGACCACGTAAAGACAGAGGGTAAGGGGACCGTTAAGGTACTTGCCGATCTCGGTAACGGGAAAACGCATACCCTCATTCTCCACAATGTTTTATACGTACCGACGTATGCCGCCAATCTTATGTCCCTTAACTTGGTCGCCAAGACTGCACAGATCAGCATCTTCAAGAATACGCTCACAGCTCGCCAAGGGGGTAAAGTCGTCTTCAAAGGAACAACTACGAATGGGATGCTTACGTACCTCGTTCAACCTAAACTCGAATTTGCGAGAGTCACAACGACATCTGCAAGCCTCTGGCATGATCGTTTAGGTCATCCAGGCGACGCTAGGATGAAAGGGATGGCCCAGCTCATTCCCGAATTCAGTAAAGGCGTCCCCATTGGTAAATGCAACTCCTGCGAGGTCGCCAAGTCCCACAAGCAACCGTTTCCTACTCGAACGACGCGTACAACGGAGCCACTGGAATTAGTGCACTCTGACGTCGTCGGTAAGCTACCTGACGTTACTCCCGAAGGACACCGATACCTCATCTCCTTCACAGATGACTATACTCGATTCTCCGTCATCTACTTGATGATACAGAAGTCGGAAGCGCTTTCCCATTTCCAGAACTACAAGACCCTCATGGAAACTCAGACCGGAAAGAAAATAAAACGCTTCCGCACCGATCATGGTAGCGAGTACTGTAATCGCCTTTTCGGCAAGTTCCTTGCCGACGCAGGTATCATCCACCAGACGTCGTCACCGTACACCCCTGAACAGAACGGCGTTGCCGAACGTCTGAACCTGACCATTTTTAATCAAGTTCGAGCTATGCTCATCCACAGCTCTGCACCTCGCTATCTATGGGGTGAAGCAGCCCTCTATGCAGTGTACCTTAACAATCGTCTTCCAAGTAAGGCCATTGGCATGGTCTCACCGTACAAAAGACTCTTCAACCAAGATCCTGACCTCTCCAAGGTCAAGGTATTTGGATGCAAGGCCTGGGCACACATCCCAGCAGCAAATCGCGATAAACTAAGCGACAGAGCTATTCCCGCAGTCTACATTGGCGTTACCGAAGGCTCTAAGGCATTCAAGTTGTTTCAGACAAACCACAACACTATAATGTCTGCTCATCATGCTACCTTCGACGAAAAATCCTTCCCCTTCACCGACAGACCCATCACTACGGATGCAGTCACTACCGACGTCGGCAACGCGACGTCATCGCCAAACCAAGAGCCACAGGCCTTTGTTCACCAGCCCATGGCCACTCGCACTTTCGAACCACTAGCAATCACCTCCCCACGAGATGGAACTGCCTCAGATGGCATCGACATCACGTCATCTGTTGACAATGGCCCTTATTACACAGGCTATCCTCACCTTACGGACGAGGAGCGTGCTCAGGGTATCTCCACTCCTCCCTTACCTACAGCTGCAGAAATGGCCGGAATGGCTTACGCTACGGTTGCAGAGGAGGGGGGGCAGGAATTCACTGAGGCAGCCTGTGCAGACAAAGGCATTGCCATACCGACAATTGACGACGAGCCCCTACATATAAAACAGGCTCAACGACGTCCGGACTGGCCCAAGTGGCAAGAAGCAATCCAAAAGGAGCTCGATTCGCATAAGGAAAACAACACCTGGACCGTAGTCACCCCTCCAAACGACGCCCATATTATTGGCTGTCGTTGGGTGTTCAAAGTCAAACGTAAAGGTGATGGTTCCATCGATAAGTACAAGGCGAGATTGGTAGCACAAGGTTTCACCCAAATTCATGGTATCGACTATGAAGAGACCTTTGCCCCTGTCGTTAAGATCGCTACGCTCAGGATGTTAATGATCATTGCCCTCCAGTGCAAGATGCAGATCTATCAACTAGACGTCGTCACAGCCTACTTGAATGGTACAGTTGATAAAGATCTCTACATGAGACCTCCCCCTCTTCCAGACAGCATGGCGACGTCGGAAGGCATCTCACTTGGTCGTGCTTGTCGACTAAATAAGGCCCTATATGGCCTGAAACAGTCAGGAAGAGCATGGTACCAGAAGGCCGACAGTACCTTGATCGATATAGGTTTCACGAGGAGCAACTACGATACAGCACTATACTACATCGTTAACGACAACGCTCCACCGGTATTGCTTTCCCTATACGTAGATGATGTCCTCATCTTCTGCAAGGACAAGGGACAAGCAGAACGAATCATTGAAACACTACGCTCCAAGTTCAAGATGACTGGAGGCGACCCGGTGTCATTCATCCTAGGAATCCAAGTCAAACACGATAACGGCATGATCCACCTGTCCCAAACAGCCAATATCCTCCGATTGATTGACCGATTCGGCCTATCCCAGGCAAACACAGTGCACACTCCCGCTGACGGTAAGGACCTTACCGGCGGCGATAAGCTCAACGAAGACGATCACTCCACCTACCGAACTATTGTGGGATCAATCCTATATATAGCGACCTGCACACGGCCCGATATAGCATTTGCAGTAAGCAAGCTAAGCAGGCACCTGGCATCCCCCACTAAGGATGCTATGGTTGCAGCCAAGCACTTGCTGCGATATCTGAAAGGCACTGCAGATCACGGTCTCATCTTTACCGACAAAGGTATCAAATCTCCCATGTCGGAAGACTGGGGTCCCAAGATTTACACCTTTTCAGATGCAGATTTCGGTGGCGACACAGTAACTAGGAGATCAACAACAGGGCTAGCTAATACCGTCCTCGGCATGCCTTACAGTTGGTTTTCAAAACGTCAGACACTAGTTGCAACATCCACTTGCTTCGCAGAATACGTTGCAATGGCTGAAGGATGCAAGGAAGTTGTGTGGACCAGACGCCTGCTGGCCGAATTGGGCTTCGTCATCAAGCTACCGACACCGTTAATGGTTGATAATCAGGCAGCCATATACCTCTCGAAGGACCCAAAGGACCACCAAAGGAACAAGCACATTGACATCAAATATCATTTTGTCAGGGAGCAGCAAACGAAGGGTACAGTCGTCGCTACGTATGTACCGACAGCGGAACAAGCTGCAGACTGCTTTACCAAGGCCCTCGATCGGTCTAAAGTTCAAACCCACCGACAACTACTCGGTATCGGCAGGATCGATATGCCGACTTCCGAGGCGCGTGCAAACTAAACGCGCCGAAATTCAAATTGACGTGACGCGCAAATCACTCCCGACCTAACAGTAATGGGTAGCGTGAAAATCACTAATTATCACGTCAAAATCCTAAATTCGACGTGTCGCGTAAACGCAACCGACTTAACAACGTCGTTAGTACATATAGCGTTACTGGAACAACATAACATCGCCGTTAAATTATTGTCGCGCGATAGTTCTAGAATTCCCGATTCAGGTAAATATTTTCGATTCCGATTTACAGTTCCAGACCTCGGCCGAACTTCTTCGACAGCGGCAAGTAAAATAAAATAAAAATAAAACTGCGGCATCTCATGCCGATCAAGCGAGAAAATTTTTTTTGGACTCTAGCGCGAGCTAGCCGACGCAGGGTCTACTCGTTTTCAACAACCGCCGCCACTCTCTTCCCGTTCCTCCTCAACCACTCCTCAACCGACCCGGCACTACATCTGTAGCTGTCGGTGATCATCATCAAGCATCGGTTGTCTCATTCCCTCTCACGCGCGTTCAACAACGCCAACGCTTACTCGTTGCCATTGTCGCTCAACGCCTCGTGGCCTCAATCCACATCTCCCCTCGGTTGCCAGCCTCCTCGACTAGGAGCTGGTGTCTTCTTCCTCTCACGGTTCGCCTCTTCGGTTGGATTCACACGACTATCTTTTCTTCCGGTCGCTGCAAGTCATTACCTACATCGATAATTCCGTCACGGTGCATATACGCTCTTACCGTTGCATTCTCAAGATTTCCCCTGCTGTTTTACCTTGTACCGCATCTGTTACTCTTGTCTCACTATGCCTAAACGAGGCCGCGGTTGCGGCAAAGGGAACAACAACGGCAAGACTAAGTCCAGCACTAATTCCGCTTCCCGTAACTCCGCCCCATCTTCAAGCGCTCCCCCGACGTCGGCAGCCGCCTCCAGCTCTCGCCCTGCACTTACCCGTGCAGGAAAAGCACGTGAGAGCGCTCCGCCTGAAGTAATCGACTTAGCTGACGTCCGAACGCCATCTCCCCCGCCCCCCTCACAGCGCCGCTTGAGGGGTGGTACTCCTTATACGAGATCGATCGTTCGTGGTGAGCCAATTCCTGCCGAAGACCAAATCCCTGGTCAGACTTCCACTCCCCCTGTCAATGCATCGTCCTCCAGTCGTCGCCAAGGGCGTACCGCTTCCCCTGAAACGCCGGGCAAGCGTAGACGCTTCGCGTTCCCGCTGCCTGCAGGGACCACTAACCAGCGGGAGACCCTTGCCGACTTCCCTTCGGATGAGCAAGAAGTGATTAGGCAGGGATATTGGGTCAAGTTGCCTGGATGCGATTACTGTATGAAGAAGGGCGTCATCTGTACTACGGGCACTGGATTCGATATGACTGGCAAGCAACGAACGGACAGCTGTGATCTGTGCCACAGACACGGCAAGTCCTGTACCTTGATCGGCGACAACCACCGCAAGACGCGTGGACGGCAGGACCGTGTCGCCATCGCTAATGCGTTGGCTCGACTGCGGATGCATGTGAACGGACTTACTCGCCAGCTGGAATTCGATGCAGCTATCGTGGACATCAACTTGCTCTCGTCCCTGCTCAACATTGACATGCCGGACATTCTTACTGGTGGTAATGTTGCCGACGCCCTGCTCCCTCATCGCCGTCCTCGTCGTTCTGCCCCACGTCGACCTCGCCCTACCGCTGAAGGTACCGCGTCTGGAGCTGCTCCTTCCAACAACCGACAACTCGCCGCCGCTCCCACCACTCCTATGTCGCCGTCGCCTGCTCGTCCCTCTGCGAGTTTCCCTCGCCCTCGCCGTGCTCGTGATCCTACTCCCGTCGTCGATAACGACGAAGAAGAGGAGGCAGAGGAAACGGAAGGCGAAGATAGCTCCGACGAAGATGATGAACACCTCATCCATCTTTACGACGATGACGACGACGAGTATGTGGGTAGCTTGTCGCGATAGTCACTGCAGCCAACTGCAGTCTTTTCTTTTCCTTCACCCGATCCGTTTCCCTTGGGCCTCAGGCCAATAACTCTCTTGTGTGTAGTTGTTTCCTCATCGTCGCTGATGACCTTCATGTCATCGCCGTTCTATTAACGGCCCCTTTTCCTTTCGACGCAATAGGTCTCAACCTCATTCAGGTAGTTCCCCGTGTCTCGTTCCGGTCTTCTCGTTAGCTGTAGCATCTTAGCGCTGGCGCTAGTGTCTATAGTTCTCCTTCAAGTTCCCTGATCGCTTTGCTCTCTAGCAATTCAAGTGCGGTCACTTAAACACCACTGTGTGTGAGGTTTGTATATGTCTCATGTCATGCTCGACGGCTTTAACGACTTAGCAGATGAAGGGGACTGTTGAAATATACGGTCACCTACTGCGTCAGCCATCGACGTGACACTACAGACGTCGGTATGTCCATAACTAGTGCGGTGATATTCCGGCATAGTTGCCGACAATACAATTCCTCGGGACTCGGCAGCGGGGAAACTATGCGCGTGCCAAAGCCAATGCCGGCACTGTACGTCCCCACGTGATGTTGACATGGTGCCTCATCACATTCCTGACCGGGATGTTACTCGTCGGGTCATGTTATTGTCAACATCTTTGTTTATGTTGATGGTCAACTGTTGTTTACACTTAGCGAAGAGTCTTGTCATTAACGTCGTCGCTATAGGGTTCCCTACACCGCTACTGGCAATGACGATGTAGGGGACTAAGTGTATTTATAGGGCGTACTTCGAGCGCACAGTTGATGACCCCTCAATCGATTCATTACCAACTTCTCCGTATCATAACGCCTGCTACTTACAGATCCTTACCGACGTCGCTACTGTTGTATCGACATAGGTCTCTCCCCTTCGTGCCTGCTGCCTAACGTCACCGCCCACTCTTGGTTACGGATCTAACTGGCCTGACATAACAACAGAGCCAGCTCTATACGCCCATCCACCAGTGTGAGGTCTATAGCGACTTAGCTACTTGTTATAGTACCTTTGGCAGACGATAGACTCATCGTACCTGGCTGCCTACCGTCAAGGTCGCCCCTTGACGCAGTCGACTTCCAATAATAACGGGCGCAGACCGGACAGCTCGCTACATAGTCGGCGATCCAAGCACGCATTCCCGGCCACCAGTAATGACGCTGGGTGAGGGCTAGCGTTGTGTCACGACCCGGGTGTCCGGCGGTGATGCCGTCGTGGCACTGTGTCATCACCATGAAGCGCAGGTGCTCTACCGAGAGCGACTGTTCGCTGGCAATCTTGGCCGAGCGTGTGTCGCTGCGACCCTGCTTTCCGGCCAGCGTGACCTTGGGAATGACAAGTCGGCCTTCGCGATACCAAAGACCGTCTTTGACTTCGAAAGGCGTGTGCTTGTGGAGCGCTTGGAGCTCGGTGTCGAGCGGTTGGAAAACGCGAACTAACTCCGGCAGGCCGCCCCTTACTATTGCCGCCATCGACGACTGCGGCTGAATGACCCCCGTCAAGCCGCCGTCGGATTCATTTCGGCCCGGTGACTGATTTTCCGGTAATCCAATTTCAAAAATGCGGGGGTGGAGGAGCTGCCGTACGTTATGCTCGCGCTCTTCAGCCGACGGCTCCATGTCACTGCGTCGTGTCAAAGAGTCGGGCTCGCCAGCCTTGTCTCCCGGTCGGTACTGAACAACAAAGTCGAAGTCGGCCAGTAACACAGCCCAACGAGCCTGTCGGCCGCTAATTCGACGTTGTACGGTGAAGTACTTGAGCGCCTCGTGATCTGAGAGAACAGCAAACTGAGACGGGAGGCCAGCCAGCATATGTCGCCACTGATGGAGGCAGGCAACGATGGCGAGGAGCTCTTTGTCATGGATCTCGTAGTTTTTCTCAGCTGACGTCATCTTGCGCGAGTAGAAAGCCACGGGATGCCATCTGTTCTCCGTCTCCTGTTTGAGAACGCCGGCGATGGCGAAGTCGCTGGCGTCAGTCTCGAGGCGGGTTGGCTTGTGGTAATCGAAATGTCGCAGTACTCCCGCTGTCGTGAAAGCCTCGATGAGCTTGTGGAAAGCCTCTACCGCCTCCTCCGACAGTTGGAACTTCTTGAACCGCTCCGTAGGCTTGATGAGCGTTGTGAGGGGCTTTGATATCCGAGCGAAATGTGAGATAAACCGGCGGTAGAAGTTCGCAAACCCCAGGAAGCGCTGGATATCGTGAATCGTCTGAGGTAACGGCCACTCTTTGATGATTCGTACCTTCTCTTGATCCATTTCGATGCCTCCTGGCGTGATGACGTAGCCGAGGAACTCGACGGTGTCGGTGTGGAAAATGCACTTTGACAGTTTGGCGAAGAGTCGGTTCGCTTGTAGACGCCGCAGTACCTCGCGGACGTGATCAACATGCTCGTCCTCCTTGTTGCTGAAGATGAGGAAGTCGTCAAGGTACACTACCACGTAGACTCCGATGATGTCGCGAAAGATGCTGTTGACGAGCGACTGGAAATGTGAAGGCGCATTGGCCAGCCCGAAAGGCATGACAAGGTACTCATACAGGCCGAGTTGGGTGCCGAACGCCGTCTTCCATTCATCACCGTCGGCTATTCGTACCAAGTTGTATGCCGCCTTGAGATCGAGCTTACTGAACACCTTAGCATTCCTTAGGAGGAACAGCTGCTCCTCGATGAGCGGCAACGGCGCTCGATTCTTGACAGTGACCTCATTGAGCCCTCGGTAGTCGACACAGAGGCGGAGGCCGCCGTCCTTCTTCGGCACGAACAGCACTGGCGAGCGAGCTGGGCTCTTTGACGGTCGAATGAATCCCTTCGCAAGATTCTCGTCGAGGTACTTGCGTAGTTCCTCCATTTCCTTAGGCCCCTTGAGATAGAGTGGGCCCTGCGGAGGTTTGGCTCCCGGCACGAGCTCGATGGGCAAGTCCGTGCTGGTGCGAGGAGGCAGCTTGTCGGCCTCGACTTCACTGAAGACCGCCTCGAGATCCCGGTATTGCTCTGGGATCGACACTGGAGTCGGTGGTTCAGGCTCCACCTCAATCTCGATGCCCTTGTCTTCGCCGGTAGGGACGAAGCCGAAGCTTGGCAGCGAGGAGGGTGGAGCATCGATCAGCATAATGCCAATCGGTCCGTCCTGATAGGACGCTTGGACGAGCTGTTGGAATGAGACGAACTCGTTTCCGTGGACCGTGATACCCGGCTCGTTAGAGGGTAAGGCGCGGCTGATGACACTAAGTGACGGACCGAGGTCGTGTTTAACGCGGCCTAGTGGATCCCGCTGCGCCGCGGTGAATTTAATTCGGCCCAAAGTCCAGTCGATCCTCGGCTGAAGTGTGCGAAGTTCCTGGTAGCCGATAATGAGATCGAAATCGCTGATGTCCGCGACATAGGCCTGCAGCGGCGGTAAAGTTTGCTCGCCGATGTTGACCGTCAGCGTCGCATCGTGAGTGATGGCTAGACGATGGCCGCTGACGCCGTGGACTGCAGTGGGCTGGGGAGTGGTCTTGATGTTAATACAATATGTGCGGGCGTAAGCGCTTGAGAGAAGAGACAGTGAAGCTCCGGTGTCGGCCAGGATGCGAGCCGGGCACCCGTTGATGGTGCCGGTAACTTCGAGGACCGATGTATTGGAGTTGGCCGAGAAACACAATGAACAGTTCCGATATATACAGGGTGATGGCGAGGGCGGTTGCAGGGCAAGACAAGCCATCATTCGGTTGTCCCACACCCGTTTCCCTCAACGTCGTGATCATCATCGACCCCGTCGTCGTCAGCGAGGGGTGGGAGATCTTCATAACCAAGTGCCTCCTCCTCATCTTGGTCTTCGACGTCCTCTTGTGCTACGGCATCCTCTTGCGCCACGTAGGCTCGAGGTCCAGGTCGTCGTGGCGCTCCGGTGGCCGTCTCCCGGGCCGGCTGAGGGCAGTCACGCACCCAATGACCCTCCTTACCGCATCGCTTGCACGTGGTGGAGCCGAAAGTCGTCGGCGAACGATCGTAGACGACGGGCAGGCGTTGGGCCAGATGGGGCGGTAACGGCCGAGGGCGCGCTGGGGAGGGCGTGGCTGCAGCCGGCCGTGCCTCCACGGCGGACGGTGCCAATACCCGCCCGGCCGCTTTTGCACCGTCGGCGGTCGGGGCGTGAGTTCTTCCAGCCGCCGAGGGGAAATCGTACCGCAATGAGTTTGAGATCGGCTGAGCGAGGGTCGCTGCACCGCCTTGGTACGTCTGTTGCGCTAAGACCCGGTTGCGATCCAAATCCTCCACCTCGCGGTAGAACTCCCACAACGTCTTCGGCGACGTACGCTCGAATTGACGCTGGAGAACTGGAGTCAAGCCCCGCCGGAAAAGGTGGAGTTTGAGGTGCTCGTCACTCATACCAGCTCGCTCCTCAAGGGTCCTGAACGCTTCGACGTACTCGCTTGCAGCGCCTGGCTTGTCGGTGGCGAGGCGCAGGGCGTAGAGCTTATTGAAGGCATCCAGCTTCTCGTCGTGAACGCCGTAGAGCTGCTTGAGCCGGTTGACGAAAAGGGTCCAGTCACCGAACAATGCGCCCGACTGGGATGGATCGGCACGTAGTTTGGACCGGTACCAAGTGAGAGCCCGACCCTTGAGATGCGGTCCCAGGAATTGGATCCTCTTGCGGCCGTCGGACATCTCCTGATACCGGAACCAGGCCTCGACCTGGATGAGCGACATCTCCAAGTCATTCTCTTGCCAGTCGGGGAAGTCAAGCTTCGGGTCGCTCTTGGCAGTATTGCGCTCGAAGGTTGCTTCCCGTGCCGTCATGGTGGGATGGTCCCAGGCGGGGCGTCGGCCGGTGGAGGTCGAATACAAGTCCTCCTGACTGTACTCTTCGTTCCAGCGTAGGGCTGACGCCACTGGTCGACGGGCAGGGGTAGAGCTACCCAACGGAGCAGAGCGCCGAGGGTCATCATGCATGCTGTACGACCTCTCCTCGTGCGCTTCGTGTCCAGGGGCGACGGCGGCGACCTCTGGCTCACCCCCTCGGCGTAGAGCTGGCTTGATCAGCTCCCTGAGGTCTGCGATCTCGGCCTTGAGCGCGAGGATCTCCTCCTGCTGCGCCGTTAGAGGTCGCGACGACGCTGGGATAGCTGTCGACGGCGTGGGCGACAGCTTGGAGCCGGTCGCCTGGTCCATGAGTAAGTAGAGCTTCTCCTGAAAGCGGAGTCGGTCTTGGCTCTCTTTCAGCATGGCCTCCTGACGACTAGTTTCGTAAGCCATGCGTTGGTTATGGACCTCCTTCATCTGAAGTCGTATGTCCTCGATTAGGCCTTGCAGCAATGGTTCTGGGTTCGCTGCAGGAGGCGACGACGTCCGACTGCGAGGTGTACTGCCTCGCGGCGCGGCTGCGTCGGTCATGTCGAGTACGGGGCGCTGCTTGAACGATCCACTCTAATGTCAGCGGTCGGGCGCCTGGTGAATAGGCCGATCTCGGTTCGAGCGCGGTGCGGTCCTGTTGGGCTGGGCCGCCGAGTTTGGGATACGCGCCTGTGCAACTAGGAAGTACGAGGTGGGTTGCGCAGATACGTCGGCGGTCCGATGAGAGCGACTGGGCCGCACTCGACTCGGCGGCGGTGGAGAGTGGGCTTCTCGACCGCATTCGACCTATTACCGACTGACGCTGTTGGCGCTCCGTTCAGCGGCAGCACGGCGTACTCGGTATTACAGCGTGATAGCCTGGTGTCCCGCGAGCGCTCTTGACAAGACAGAAGGCTTAGGAGATGGTTAGGTGAACACTAGACGTGATCACTAAGCTGTTACGGCGACGTCCAAGAGTCTGACGTCTAGGTATTAGCTTGTAGGCAGCGGTTATGTGTTGTAGTGTCGTCACAGGTACTGACGACGTCTAGCTGTTCTCCGACTTGAACGGAGGCACGCAAGGAAGCTGCAATGCTACTGTAATTGCAACTTACTTTACTAGATACTGAATGATCGTGACGACGACGTTAAGGAGCTATACTGAGCTAAAGACTGGTGTTGTAAGAAGTAGAGTGGATGAGGAGCTCATCCACTACGAGCCAGGTGAGGAGACATTAAGTATGTCCGCTCCAAGCCCCTATGGCAAGGTCGATCCGGCGCTGGCCTATTGTCTAGCTGCACGGCCTGCGTGTGCGCATGTACTGACCGCGGCACAAGCAGCTGATCACCTCCAAGCCTCTGAGAGCATCTGAGATGGTGTCCCTCACCTGCTGATCTCCTCGAGATGGCGTTTGTCGCGATCCGGCGTCTCTGCGCTGTCGAACGGCCGCCATCCGATCGCTATGGGCAAAATCGGCTGAAAGAGACTCTTTGAGCCGCACTCACTTCGACGGCGGCCGAAAAGCGTATTTTCCACCGCTCCAACTTTACCCCCCGTGAGTAACGCCACTGCTAAATTCGGCGCACTGCGGGTCACGTACCTCCCCTCACCCGAATGTGAGGGCGGTCGACCGTAGCCCTCTTAACCGCGCTGGGGCCGAAGGCGGCCGTGAAACCAGTTTTCCGCCGCCTCGGCTTCGCTGCCTGTAACAGCGTGTTTTTGGTGTCACACGTACAACCACTGTTTTTGTGTTGACACGCACAGCTTGCTGACCTAGCACATGATCATGGTTGGGCTAGAGTTGGCTGGCTTGAAGAAGGCTTTAATGCAAGGTAGCTGCTCACCTTACTTTGACACAACTTGACTATGTGACACTCAACTGAATTGGGCAATGACTTGGAGATGCGGCGGGGGTTAGGGGCCTAGATATCAATTTTCCTATACTATAGATCACTGTACCAGCCTCTTCTGAGCTTGTCCACAAAAGACAGACTCAAAGTGGACTTGTTCCCACCAATCTTACCTTGACATGCCTTTAGTTGCTGATTTCAGATGATTAAAGGCATGTCAAAGGCAGGTACAATAAATCGCAAGATATTCTCCATGCAAATGAGTGTTCTGAGGTCCCTTCAGCATCATGCAGTGTCTTACAGCATAGGATTTGCTCCCTGAGCACTTTGCATAATTCACTGCTGGAGGAGGTGCTGGGGTAGGCAACAGCGTGAAAGCTAAAGTGTAGCTGTCCCACTTTCTAGCCTATAGGACACTGGAGCAACCTCTTCTGAGTGTGTACACAAAAGGCAGATCCAAAATGGACCCAAGACCGGGGACTTTACCTTGACATGCCTTTATTGGCTGATTTTGGACGGATAAAGGCATGTCAAAGGTAAGTACCTGAAAATGCAAGAAATCTTCCACGCAAAATAGTGTTCTGGACTCCTCTCAACCTGCTGCAGCTGCCTATGACAGCCATTTGTCTCTCAGAGGTGTTCTGGCTATCCATGCGGAAACTGGGTGCTGCTACTGGCCCACAAGGAAACACGCATCAACACAAAGGCTCATATATTGACTTCTCTACCCCATAGGACATTGCGCAGGCTCATCCTGAGTATGGAACACAAAGTCACACCTTGATAGCTTCACCTATGTGTGACTTCACTTTGACATGCCTTTATTGGCTGATTTTGGACAGATAAAGGCATGTCAAAGGTAAGTACCTGAAAACGCAAGCTTTTTGACCTGTCTTTTTGTGCACTGTGTACGTCTTGGACTGGTGTTACTTCCTACATATGGCAGAGATCCAGTGAACCATGTTCTTGTTGAGGCTCTGTATCAGCAAGGGTATATACCAGACCACGCAGAAGGTCAAGAACACGTGCCAATGAGGAATACCTGACCAAAATCATCAATTGGACCAACACTCGGTATGAACTAACACTCAGAATGCAAAAAAACACGTCAGGGAAATTATGGAACTCGGAAATCAGACTTGGGTGGCAGGATCAAAATAGGGGAAACTCGGCAAAAATTTTCAGCCAGGTCAGATTTTGGGGGTCTCGAGCCTTTTTGGAGCTGGTCATTCAGAATCCCCCCTTTTTCTCTTCGAGTCTGGAATGGAATTACTTGTGCTTTTCATTGATAGCCTCGAGTCTCTTATGTGCAATGCTAGTGATAGGTTCTTGATTGTAGATGGACTCTCGATAGAAACCACTGAATGCCCATCTCTTTCCAGCTGTAGACTCAGAATCCACAGGTTTGGTTCGATGCCAGTAGGTGTGAGAGTTGAGTATGACCATGTCGAGAGGATTGATAAGGATCTTGACCGAGAACTCTGGCAGCTCCAGCCAAGCAGCTTCTTCGAAGTTGAATAGGAAAGAAGGGATACAATCCTGCTCATCTCGATGTAGACCCCCTGCAAAGTTGGAGAAGAAGGCTATAGTGGTCCAGTAGGGGTGGAGAAGGTCGACATTGGATGGTTCAAAGATTGAGGCTAGCCACTTGGTACTTTTGCTTCGAGTCTTGAGGTTGTGTCTGAAGCTGGAATCAATCAATTTCTTCGAAGATTGCATTGTGCTGGCCATGTGCTGCTTTGCCCAGAGGAGAAGATCGAGTGCTTGATCCTTGTATCGATGATTGGAGGTCTCTTTGGTGAAGTCTAGGCTGGTTTTGCCTCGAGAATGCCAGATGCCAAGATGATGTTCGACAACTTTCCTTCTTGTGAGCTTGAACTTGAGCTGCTGCTTGCTAGACTCGATGTCTGACCTCTTGATATGCCATGCTGAGGCCTTCTTGGATAGGTATGCATTCAGGTAGTCTCGACCTTTGATGGAGGATGCTCTAGCTTCGAGCATTTTGGTGTAACTGGTAGGTGAAATCCTCTGAAGCACGATCTGTTTGCTCTGTCTGTCCACTAGAGTGAGGTTTCTTCGAGTTGGATACTTGTCATTGACCTCTCCAAGTGGTTTGAGCTCAAGATCATCGAAGCTGGATAGGGCTGAGGCCTTGTTGATATGATGCCTTCGAGAAAGATGGATCTTGTAGGTCTCCTTTTGTAAGTCTCGATAGCTTCTCCTTCTCTCTGCATCCCTGACTGCTGTGGCCTCCTTCTTTCGATCCAAAGCTGCTTGAGACTTGGCTGGCATGGATGTATTAAGAGGTCTGGGGTGATTGCAACAGTTCAGCATCGAGAAGGAGGGGGACTTGTCTCTCAGATTCAAAAAGTAGATCGAAGAGACAAGTCCCCCACTGTGCTGTGCTGCCTGAAAAATATTTCCAAGCAATTTGGCTTCGAACTTCTAGGAAAGGGGGACTTGTCTCTCTGAGCAAAAATCTGAATCTCAGAGACACGTCCCCCTACTGTGCTGTGCTGCCTGAAAAATAATTTCAAGCAATTTGGCTTCGAACTTCTGGCAAAGGGGGACTTGTCTCTCCAAGCAAAAATCTGATTCTCAGAGACACGTCCCCCCACTGTGCTGGGCTGCCTTGAAAAATCCAAGTAATTTGCCTTCGAACTTCTGGCAAAGGGGGACTTTCCTCTCCGAGCAAAAATCTGATTCTCAGAGACACGTCCCCCTCTGTGCTGTGCTGCCTTGGAAAATTCAATTACCGCAAAGGAAAGAAGGCTCTCCGTGATTTGACTCTCCATCTTCAACACAGACTGCTTTGTACTTGTCCTGTGGTTCCCATGCTTTCCCGTCTGCTAGACACAGAACAATGTCAGTACAACAGCAAAAAACAAAGTCACGTCACAAGCGCTGTCAGTTCACGGCTATCCATAGAAAACAGATTTGACCGTAGACTTCTAGCGCTTGTGACGGAGGATTAACACGGTAACAGTGCGACAACGTGGATTGAACCCACGCCCCTTCGATTCCTGAAAGGCCCCTTTTCCCTTGCGGGTTCTCAATAATCCACATAAAATGCAGACATCAATCACCTAGGCTAAGTGTACTTGTTACGTTCCTGAGGTGTTTTCCCCAATAACACATGTGATGCCCCATTGTCTTCTGTATAGGGCAGCCTTGACGTAGATTACCATTCACGGCGTATATCAACCATTGCATGTACGCTGACAGTCATGCTTTGCAAGCAGCACTTTCACTTGCTGATCATGCTGTTCCAATCTCTGCTATGCAAACCTGTATTCCTCACATCACATTGCTGAGCTGCTGTCGACAACTAACCTGCCAGCTGAACAGCGGTGGCAAAGATGGCAAACGCTAGGAAGACACGCTCACCATGATACAGCACTGTGGTTCCTAGCTCTGCCTCCACCATCTCCAAGTCCACAAAGGGACGGCCAAGCTGCTGAAACACATCAATACAAGACGGCTCATCTCTGAGCATGGCAGCTACCACTGGCAACACTATATCTGCATACCGCCTTGAGCAAGGTGTGGCCACCGAGACGTTGCTGGTCAAGCACACCTTTGTTGGCACCAGGCATGTCCAGCACGTACTTCCCTTGTCCTTCCGCATGCAGTTCTTGATCTTGCCAATGTGCGTGCCATTGATGCGTTCTGGATCCTCTGTCTCCGGCAGCAGCGCCTCTATCTGGTTCCAGCATGCACAGTCTTTGAAGCGGTGGCTGAGACCATGCTCTCCACTGCATGTGTGACTGCGGCTGAAGAGATAGCAGAGGGAGCAGCGGTCCACCAGCGGCTCCAGCAATGAGCGTATGTGGGAGACATTGGGATCAGCTGCGCGCACTGGTGAGCCAAAGTCAGGTGGTGCTGGCATCAAGCGGTGAGAGAACATGGCCGATGGACTGGGCTGCTGATTGACCCTGTGTAGCGTGCGTGGAGTGGGCGTGTACGGTGCTGCTGGTGAGCGCAAGGCGCTGGTGCTGGTAATCTGCTGCAGCCTGCTGCTGCTAGCGCTTGCGTTGTGATGCTGTGGGGTGGTGGGTGTGCGCTGCAGTGTCTGACGTGAGCTGCTGCTGGCATGACGGGGCTGGTGGACAGGAGGAGACTCCACTGCAATGGTTGTTCTGGGTGGCGTGCCAGGTTCTTCCCCAACTGCTTGATGGCAAAGGTCACAGAGCGCAAAGTCTGGCTGGCTGAGGCAGGTGACCGGCATGCCATCAATGTAGGTGGAGATGATCAAGCGCCGGCATGTCTGCTCCTCCACGTACTGCTGGACCAATGTGTTGTTCACTGCAAGCAGCACTGCTGTTGCTGGTGCTCCGCTGCGGCCTGCATGGCCAGACTCTTGGACATAGCTGATCATGTCAAACGTGTTGCTGCAGTGCACTACCAGCTTGACGTGCTGCGGGTTGATGCCGGTTCCAATGGCGGTGGTGCCTGCCAGGATGCGCTTGCTGTTGTCCGTCTCTGTGGTGGAGCACCGCAACCAGGCTGAGATGGTGGTCTGCTTGTATGCCTCATCCATGTCTGATGTGATGAAGGGGCAGCCAAGCGCTGTTGCGGTGAATGCTGTGGCCGACTTGGAGATGCAAAAGACCATCACTGCTCCTGTTGGATGCGCTGCAAGGAGCTCTTCCAAGCAGAGCAACATGCTGTCCTCTGACTTCAGCCGTTGCACCGCATAGGAGATGTTCTTGCGGTTGGTGCTGGCACGTATCATGCCTGTGCCGTCATGCGGGAGCTGGAGCGCTGTCTTGAGGGTGGACACCAGCGCAGGTGGTAGCGTGGCAGTGAGGAAGTACTGCTGCACATGCACAGAAGACAGCAACGCCTTGATCTTGTCCATGGCTGGTCGGAAGTTGCTCTGAGTGAGGCAGACGTGACACTCATCAAAGAAGATGGCCGCCAGCTGCTTTTCTTCTTGCAAGACGCGTGCCCAATTAGCAAACTCCACACTGTGGCAGTTCTCCACCGCAACAAAGACCAGCTGGGCTCCCACACCTGCTACTGTTCTTGACGGTTGGTGGCTGGCCCACTGCTTGGCAGTGACACCAACACGGCGACAGTCTTGCAGGAGGTCATCTGTCAGTGCAATGAAGGGCACCACCACAATGATGACAGACCGCTCTGGCAGCCAGTGCAGTGGAGCCATGAAGAGTGCAGACTTGCCGGATCCAGTGGCCATGATGATGATCAGTGGAGACTCCTTGGCGTGAATGGCATTGAGTGCATAGGCCTGCTCCAGTGTCTTGGTGCGGTGGCTGCCGGTAATCTGGAAGAGGGCCCTGCTGACTGCTGGTGGGAGCACAGCAGAGCGTGAAGCACCGCTGAGCTGCAGGCTGCCGCCAGTGCTGTGCGCTGATGGTGGAGTGTGGTGTTCCAGCTTGCATCTGATGGTGAGCACGCTCTCTTCTACCAGCTCCAACTTGCGCTTGATGCCTCTGAGCTCCTGTGCGTGGTCAGCACCGCTTCCAAGCTCAACAAGTTGGTTGAACGGCTGTGTGTCCTCTTGAAAGCGCGTGCGCATCCTCCAGAATGTGTGCCAGCGCTCTGACACCGCCAGCATGCGGTCCATGCTTTCCTGCGTGAGCTGGTAGAGCATGCTTGCATCCAGGCCGTAGTGCTGCTCTGCAGTGCTGGTCAAGTGACCTGCTTGGAGATCATGCTCATTGTCTTGATCTGTTTCCTTGCTGGACATGCTTGCAGAGCCTGGACGGATGAGCTTGCGGTCAATGGCTACCGCAACCTGGCGCCACATGCGCATGGTCATGCCGCTGGAGACAGAGCTGATGTGCTGCTGATGGAGCGCCTGCAGCATCTTGCTGACGGTGTTGGTGTCCAGCGGCTGCCCACTGTGCATAGAAAGAAGCATGTGGCAGGCTGGGCGGGGCTTAATGATGGCATTGTGAAGCAGATGGACAAAGGGCGCCACCTGAGAGACGTAGTAGACCACCATGCAGCCAACTGCATGAGGCAGGAAGCGTGGGATGATCCTTTGCCGCCCTGAGCCCTTGTTGGTGGGCAGTGCTGTGAAGACGCTGCCATCATGGACAAAGATGTTGCGTGGACCCATGAGCGTGTTGGTGTGCTGAAGCTGCATCAGTTCTGTGCCTCTTGCTGGCAGACCGCTGCCCAGTTCAATGAGAACGGCAAGCAGCTTGATGAACTTGTTGTGCGTGCTGAAGTAGGACTGTGCTGCTTCTGCATCAAACTCCAGCTCTTCACTGTAGGCATCCAGCAGCGGTTGCGCTGGTGGGGCATTGCCAGCAACGGCACGGCAGAGGACAGTGCTGAGGTTGCTGAGCTCTGGGGAGGCGGTGACAAAGTTGAAGCCTGGTTGCGTGTTGCGGTGATCATCTTGGATGTGTTTGAGGTTGATGGCCAGCGTGGCGTCCTCTGGGAGCAGACACAGCTGACGCAGGTGACGCTCTGCCTGTTCCTGTGCACCCTGCATCAGAGCTTGGAGGCGTGTGATCTGGATCTCCTCTGTTCTGTACTTGATGTGGCTGAGGTCGTGCGCCCAAGAACAGATGAATGGCGTGACTTCATCCTGAGCAAGCACCTTGCCGTAGCGGTGGAGAGACTGGAGGTGGGCGCTGGCAGAGTTGCTGTTGTGGTAGACGTTCTCCTTGAGGTGCTTGCGCATGGCCTTGTCCGTCTGAGATGGAGACATCTTCAAGAGCTGACCATTGGTGTCATTGAAGAGGTAGTGGTGCAACACAGCACGCATGCAGAACTCCAGGCTGGCGATGATGGAGGTGGCAGCGCTGACGGCTTTGGGCATGCCTTCCCTGTCCACACACATGTGCATGAAGAGACGCACCAGCATCAGCTCATCTGTCTGACCGTGCTTTGCTGGCCGCTGCGTGATGAGCTGGTGGGACAGGCTGAGCAGCGCTTCTTCCACTGCAAGGGTGACCTCATGAATGTGTTGCTGGTGCTCTGCAGCTGCAAGTGCACTGGTGTTGGCGCTGGCATCATTGTCATTGTCAAAGAGCGTTGACAAGTCACGCAGGTGTAGAATGGCCTCTGTGGCCTCTTCTGTGACCACCAGATGCTGCTCCTCTGTCCTGCTGCCGTGATAGTGGAGGGCCTCACCATCCAAGGCAAGGTGTGCAAGTAGAGCAAGGACATTGCCCCACATGTCAGCCCGCTTCTTGATGGTGGGAGGCTGGAGGTTGTAGGGCTCGGACGGCTCATCACTGTAGGCGCGGAATGTCTGCTGCATGTAGCGGCCAGAGTCCATAAAGGCCTGCATCCAATGCAGAGCAAAGGCTTTGGTCATTCTAGCCAGCCAGTGAACAAAGTCACTGTGAGCGCCGGGCCAGCTTGACATGTCTGTGCCCAAGGCGCCAATGGCAGTCAGCGGCTTTCCTGCCCAGTAGGAGCGCCACTTGAGCTGCTTGGCCCAGGGACCAATGTTGCCGGTGCGCATGGACGTGTCCACAACAGGGTTGAGCAGACCTGCATCACGGAGAGCATCTTGATCCTGCTGGATGAATGCAGCAGCCTTGGCTTTGATGGCATTGTCCAGCTGGCGTGCATCCAAGTTGGGGTTGAGGATGGCTTGTGGAGGCGTGGGGTCCAGCTCCTTGTCCTGCACATAGATGTAGCGCTTGTTCTTGCCATGTTCCTGGATGACCTGCAGCAGGACAGGGTGCGTAGACTTGGCTTTGACCTTCAGGTCTGCGTGTTTGTCCTTGAGGTGAGCGTACATGGCATTCCTGGCAAAGATGGCGTAGGAGCAGTGGTTGCACTGGTAACCGTCTGTGACCACCGGCAGCTCCTTGATCTTGGGCACAGGCAGCTGATCTTGGTCCACAGTGACATCCTTGGGAAGCGGCAGGTCAAGCTGATCAAGCATGGCCTGGATAGCGCGGCGTGAAGCGTCACCAAGAGGCTGGTGATGGAAACGCTGCACGTGAGCAGTAACATCTTTGAACAAGGGTGTTAGCGGGACTCCAAGAGTACAGCCAATGCGCGTGCAGACAAGCAACTGCGGGTGATTGACCAAGCGGAGATAGAAGCGGCCAAAGTCAGCGCCTTGGGCAGCAGCAGCTGCACGGCTGTCAGCAGCTGCAATGTCAGGAACAGCAGCAGCATTGGCGGCCAGCTGGTTTGCAGCAGGTAAGACAGGACTGTGTTGGAGAAAGACACATGTATCAGAAACACGCTAATTGCTGGTGATGCGTGGGGACAGGACACAAATAGCTTACGTTTCAAGCAAGGGAGTTTCCACTGACTTGTTGTCAAGTGCTGCAATGATGTTGCCATCAGCCTGGCTGTTGTTGGCAGGAGGCGGTGACTGTGGAGTCATGATTGGAGACGTTGAGCAGTCTGCGTTGATGATGGGCGTAGAGATTTGAGTGAGATTGGTACAGAGAGGATGAGGATGTGATGTCCTCTGCAGCACAGGCGCCCATCTATATACCACTGAGGCCCGTCCAGCAGCCAGCTCAGCAACACCATTCAGTGTGCGTGACTCACAGACAATGTAGTACGGACAGAGCATGCACATGGCAGGACAGTCTGCCAGGCAAGCGCAAGTAAATTTTTGCACACAATGGCTGTACTTGCCCCAGCACAAACAATGGCTGACCGTGGGAACAAAAGGGATCCTTGACTGGACGCATGCTGATAGGTTGGATAGGCATGTCACGCCATGGACAAGGACAAAGGGAGATGGTGTTGGCAATGGCATTGTGTGGTGGTGAACAAAGGGATCCAGTCCGGACAGCTTAACTGACCCGCTGAAAAGCTGACGCGCTGGAAAGCTGACGCACTGATCAATAGACTTGATCAATAGACTTGATGGCGGTCTGACAGTCAAAGAAAATGAATGTGCTGGTCAATTGACATGCTGGCGGTCTGACAGACGGGAAAAAGGTGCTGACCTGGAGTTGATGCACCCACGGATATGCTCACTGGATCTGTACTTTGGGCACGGCGCCAGTGTCAAAGTTGGATCTGTGCATCAGGCACTGGACCAGTCCTCCACTTTGACCATTGCCCAGCCAATTTCCTGGCAATTTTGACGCGTCCGTTGCCCGTTGCCCGGTGCTCCTGCTAAAATCTGGCGTTTGACGTTGCTGCACTGGAGCAGTGTAAATTTGGCTGTCCATTGGGGTGACGTACAAATGGAGGGCCCCGCCATTTGGCAGGGAAATGGGCGACGGATTTGACCGTCGCGTGCAGCCAGCGCACCACGGCCTAGGGCTAGGCCAATGATTCTCTT
The DNA here is from genome assembly GCA_928724745.1 of Anthracocystis setariae. NCBI lineage: Eukaryota > Fungi > Basidiomycota > Ustilaginomycetes > Ustilaginales > Ustilaginaceae > Anthracocystis > Anthracocystis setariae. The sequence continues at coordinate 854,310 of CAKMXJ010000006.1, read as the reverse complement.
GTATGTAGCTGTTTCCTCATTGTCGCTGATGACTTTCATGTCATCGCCGTTCTATTAACGGCCCTTTTCTTTTTGGCGCAATAGGTCTCAACTTCATTCAGGTAGTTCTCGGTGTCTCGTTCCGGTCTTCCCATTTGCTGTAGTAACTTAGTGCTGGCGCTAGTGTCTATAGTTTTCCTTCAAGTTCCCTGATTGCTTTGCTCTCTAGCAATTCAAGTGCAGTCACTTAAGCACCACTACGTGTGTGAGGTTTGTATATGTCTCATGCCATGGTTGACGGCTTTGATGACTTAGCAGATGAAGGGGACTGTTGAAATATACGGTCACCTACTGCGTCAGCTATCGACATGACATTACAGATGTTGGTAGGCCCATAACTAGTGCGGTAATATTCCAACATAGTTGCCGACGCCACAATTCCTCAGGACGCGGCCGCACAGCCGCAGAAGCCATGCGCATGCCAATGCCAATGTTGACATTGTGCACTCCCACGTGATGTGGGCTTCATGCCTCATCACATTCCTGACCGGGATGTTTACTTGTTGGGTCATGTTATTGTCAACATTGTTGTTTATGTTGATGATCAACTGTTGTTTACACTTAGCGTAGAGTTTTGTCACTAATGTTGTTGCTATAGAGTTCCCTACACTGCTACGGGCAACAACGGTGTAGGGGACCAAGGTGTATTTATAGGGCGCACTTCGAGCGCACAGTTGATGATCCCTTAATTGATTCATTACCAACTTCTCTGTATCATAACGTTTGCTACTTACAGATCCTTACCAACGTTGCCACTGTTGTATTGACATAGGTCTCTTCCCTTTGTGCCTGCTGCCTAACGTCACCACCCACTCTTGGTCATGGATCTAACTGGTCTGACATAACAACAGAACCAGCTCTATACGCCCATCCACCAGTGTGAGGTCTGTAGCAACTTAGCTACTTGCTATAGTATCTTTGGCAGACGATAGACTCATTGTACCTGGCTGCCTACCATCAAGGTCGCCCCTTGGCGCAGTCGACTTCCAATAAGCAGTTGTGGGGCGCTCAAATATCCAAAAAATAGTCTGCAGCACCAAAAGCACGTGCTTTTGGAAGTCCGCAGAAAATGTCTGGTTTGTTCCAACGGCATTGTCCACCACAACGATGTCTGCCCCGGACGCCCTGCCGAGATCTCCATAACCAGAGGGCACTCGATGGCATTGAGACATGCGAAAACCAACGGCTTTGACGCGGAAGCACTGTAGGCCTTAGGCGCTCCCTCGGCATCCCGCTAGTGCGTCGACTACACCAATGGAAGAAAGCGAGACGGTACCAGTAACGCATCACTATCTTCGATCGCGGACGTCTCGTGCGGAAGAAGATCTGTCGACCAGGAAGTCACGGCGGAAGCATGTTTGGAAGCGAGGATGATGGTGTGGCGGACGTGAGCAGAAATTACCCGCTGCCAAGATCACGGGTCCAACAAGGGTCTGAAAGAGGAGGGCTGTAAAATGCCGCCGAGTGCGGAACTATGGACTACAGACCACCAAATACGGGATGGGAGATGAGTGTACCACACCGTAGAAGCGAGGCCAAAGTCGGCACGGAGAGTAACATGCAGGTTGCCTTGCAGAGGCCTTCCAGCGACATTGGCGATCCACAAGGGACGATGTGCTGAGGAAGGCAAGGTGGAGGAGGATGCTACGACAGTAGTTGCCCCGCATTTTTCGGTTGAACAACAGCACACGAAAAAGAACGTGCCCTGCTGTCAAACATTGCCCCCGCACTACTCACACACTGGAATTCCTCCGAGCTTACCTGCGATCGATGCTGAATTCCTTGCGCAGAGCGAATTGCGAATGCATTGAATGGACATTGCTTTTGCCGACATCAGCGACACACATCTCGTGGAACCAAACGCGAAGATGGCTCCACTGCTGGACTTACCCGCTCTGGTAGCAGAGGAGGACTGACGCGGCATCGTCCTTGCGACTGGGCTGTCAACAAAGGTGGAGAATGGCCAATCAGATTGAGTGCATTGTTGTGCCTCTCAAGATACAAGGATCTCTCAGCGTCGTATGGAAGGGATATAAAGCAACCCCGGAACCATTCCTTCGCCGATTTCACGACCAAGCTGCGCAAAAAGCCTTCATTTTCTTCCACTAATCCCACTCTACTAGTACCTCAGAACAAGATGGCACCTACTGCAACACAGGACCCCGTGCCTGTCCCGGTGCTCGCCTCCAAGGCGGCCAAGCACGGCTACGTTCACCCCACCGACATTCTTCCTTCTGGATGGCCCACCGCCACTGACCTTTCGGGCGGTGCTCAGCCACGCCGATTCGAGGGCAGCATCTTTGATGTGATGGTACGTGGCTCCATTCCCAAGGAACTATACGGCACATTTTACCGCATTATGCCCGACTACGCACAAGCCCCCACGTACTACAAGGGTGGTGAGCTCAACGCTCCCATCGACGGCGACGGAACTGTTGCGGCATTCCGCTTCAAGGACGGACAGGTGGATTACCGCCAGCGTTTTGTCGAAACGGACCGATTCAAGGTAGAACGAAGGGCAAGGAAGAGCATGTACGGTCTCTACCGTAACCCGTACACTCATCACCCTTGTGTTAGGCAGACAGTCGATTCGACTGCCAACACCAACATTGTTATGCACGCCGGACGCTTCCTGGCGATGAAGGAGAACGGCAATGCTTACGAGCTCGATCCCCACACGCTCAAGACGCTCGGCTACAATCCTTTCAACCTCCCCTCGAAAACCATGACTGCTCATCCCAAGCAGTGCAGTGTCACCGGCAACCTCGTCGGCTTCGGATACGAAGCCAAAGGTCTCGCCACGAAGGACGTCTACTACTTTGAAGTGGACCCGCAAGGCAAGGTTGTTCACGACCTGTGGCTGGAAGCCCCCTGGTGTGCCTTTATCCACGACTGTGCACTCACCCCCAACTATCTTGTTCTCATGCTGTGGCCATTTGAAGCTAAACTCGAGCGAATGAAGGCCGGCGGGCATCACTGGGCATACGATTACGAAAAGCCCATTACCTGGATCACGATTCCTCGTGGAGCCAAGAGCAAGGACGAAGTCAAGTACTGGCACTGGAAGAACGGCATGCCGATCCATACCGCTTCCGGATTCGAAGATGCTGAAGGTCGCATCATCATCGACTCTTCCCTTGTTCATGGTAACGCCTTCCCCTTTTTCCCGCCCGACAGTGAGTCACAGAGACAGAAGCAGGAGGCGGATGGTACTCCTAAAGCCCAGTTCGTTCGCTGGACCATCGACCCTCGCAAAGATCACAACGAACGCCTTCCTGATCCGGAAGTCATCCTCGATACCCCCTCCGAGTTCCCCCAGATTGACAATCGCTTCATGGGTGTCGAGTACTCCTCAGCTTTCATCAACGTCTTCGTCCCTGACCGCAGCGATGGCAACAAGAACGTATTCCAAGGGCTCAACGGTCTCGCCCACTACCGTCGCAAAGAAGGCACTACGGACTGGTATTACGCAGGAGACAATTGTTTGATCCAGGAACCGGTCTTCTGCCCACGTTTCAAAGATGCTCCTGAAGGTGACGGCTTTGTCCTGGCCATTGTCGATCGTCTGGACCTCAACCGAAGTGAAGTCGTGATCATTGACACGAAAGACTTCACAAAGGCGGTGGCGGCAGTGCAACTGCCTTTCGCGATCCGATCCGGTATTCACGGCCAGTGGATCCCAGGTGAGGTGACACCAAACTTTGACACAAAGGGATTGGTCGATCTGCCCCAGGCGGAGCATTGGGCCCCTCCCTCCCAGAGTGCGTTCGATCCCAGTGCTTAGGCGGTTCCGAATCCAGCATCTCTTGCAAATCCAAGCTCATTCTTAGTGACACGAATTGCAAATTGAACCATACCCAGCTTATCCTAGAGGCAGAGATGTTGCGATGGATTGATGTGCATGAGTCGCCCAAAATGGATCCGAGATATCTACGGGGCACCGTTCTGAATCACGCTGGTAATTGAGCAACGTTTGGGCTAAAAGATCAATATAACTACAGGTCTGAACGAGCGGTTTGCCAGTCGCATGGGCCGAAAGTGATGACGTGTGCATCCGCTTCGTTACTGCCCTGTAATCCGTTTGTCGCGGGCGATGGTGACGCTGCTTGATCCGCCAAAGGCTGGTTTGGGGCATCTCGTAGCTTCTTGTCTTTGGCTGCTCCCGCTTTTGCCTTGGCGATCAACTCGTCAAATTGAGACTTGTTGGATTTGACCCAAGTTGCCTTGTGTTTGTCGACCTGGGCCGAGTGATCTTTTGCAGAGTAGCGAGTGCGTTCCCACGCGGCAAGATCTTTTCTGAGCTGTGCTGCACTGCGCCGCGCTTTGGTTGAGTCTAAGTTGGCATTCCAGACGTTGATCCATTGACGGTGCCTTTCCGTGAGCCGTTCTCGATCTCCAGTGGTAGGTAGACCGGCATCGTCGAGCAATTTGCGGAGCTCGCGGTCGGAGCGAAGGTTGTACTGCGGACGAACGAGTCTCTTCTCGTTGGCCATACTTGAAGCGGCGTCTGCGGCAGCGGAAGTTGAGGATGAGCCCTTGGTGAACCAGGACGAGGTTGCCTTTGCCGGTTTGGCCACCACACCTCTCTCCTCGGGAGAAGGTTCGGGAAAGCCTGGGTAGCAGTTCGCGCTATCGAGATGGCGATTCAAGGCCGTAACAGTGAATTTATGACTGCAGATGGGGCATTCGACAAGATCGTCAGCTTTGAGATCGCGGTCGGATCGCCGTTCCGATGCATCCTCCAGGTCCTGTATACGTTGCTTGGATGGTGATCCGAGCAAGGCGGGTGCGGCTTGAACATAGTCTCCGTCATCATCATCCTTGTGTCTCGCCCCTCTCTTGCGACTTGAGCCATTCGCACTGCCTTGCGCGTCGAGATCATCGTTGGCACCGTCAATGGAATCGACATCAACATCGTCATTGTCGTCGTCGTCGTCGTCGTCGTCGTCGTCAATAGTGAATGGGGAAGAACGTGATCCGGCTGGTTTCAACACTTGGGTTCTGACTCGTTTGGATCGGCGTGGACTTGGATTTGCGGGAAGGGTTTCTGAATCGTTTTCCAGATTGTCATTGGATTGCGCTCGTTTTGTCGAGCTTGCAGTAGCACTGCGACTTGACTCTGCTGCCTGCGATGTGTTCTGTTGCTGTCCACGCTCAACGTGTTGAAGCTGCAGGCGAGCAAGAAAGGCGCGAGCCTTGATCCACTCCAAGGCTGTGACTTCGAGAACTGGCTGCGGTATCAACTCGGAATCGTACGCCTTGGTCTGTCTACATTTGGGGCAGAAGCTACTACTGTTTCCGGACTGGTTGATGTGCGTGCGGATGCAGGTGGAGCAAAAAGTGTGATGGCAGCTCTTTATAGATACAGGTGAGGTGTAGATGTCAAAGCAGAGATCGCATCGAAGCGAAGCGTCGAGATTCCTGAGGATGGCGAAATCGTGTGTCCAATCGGATGGATCCGTTACATCGTCCATGAGACTTGCGACGGACGCCTGCATGATGCGTCTCTTGTCGAGGGCCGCTCCAAGCAAAGTCGGTCGAAGAAAGACTGTCCGGTTAAGGAGTGCATATGAGATACTTCAAGTGGGATCTCCCCGATCGTGGGAACACCGCTTTGACGGCGTACAAAGAGCTGAAGGGCGCCCTAAGCTCGACAGTAGATAACTTTACAAATGTGAGGATGGTGACAGGAAGGATCGATGCAACGTGGACGTCCTTGAGCCGATCTTTGATGCGATGATGGCAGGGCTGGGCGTACAAGTTGGCCACCTTTGGCAGCAAGGACGGACGGACGGACGGACGGACGGACGGACGGACGCCTGATTAATCGGCGATTTGTCATTGCTCAGCTTTCGAGAAATGCCACCAACAGAGGTTCAAGCGGGCGTCATCTACGCGGTTGAGTCTCAACGCGTCCATTCTTCCTACCCGCCATCTCTGCTACAGGACTTGAACGTGTTAGGTCTAGTTGACCATCTAACCTGGTTTCTTGGCGCAGTTGGTTAGCGCGTCTCCTTAACAATTCTGATCTGGTCAGATCGTTAGGGCTTACGGAGGAGGTCGCCGGTTCGAACCCGGCAGAAATCATTTCTCTTTTTGTTTTTGTTCCATTTTGGGGAGGATCCTACTACCCCTCCTCGGGAACGCGGACAACGCAAAAGCAAGTTGTGAGCTGGGATTGGATCGGCAGCAAGCCCGTGTTGCCAGAGGCAGTCAGTCCACGAAGCGGTTGAAACAGCGTCGTAGGGCCATTTGGTTGTGCCCGGCACCTGGATCCCTAGCGCCAAAAGAGTGACGTTTGAATCAGGCAGAGTGTCGTTTGCCAAGGGGGCCTAGCTCACACGTTTGAGTGCACCTTGCCACCTGCCGTTCTGGCGGATTGCCTCTGAGAGACAGGAGCGTACGAGTGAAAGCGAGCCAGTGGATAACATCATAGCGAGCGTTGAACCCGACGACTGATTCGAAGGCTCGCCGAATCAATGCAGCGTTGTCAACCTCCTACCATTCCACACCAATCTCGGCGAAAGAGTCGGCACGGGGCTGTCCAAAGCTGTTAGCCGTTCAGCGCAGCAGCGAGGATTCATCAGCATACATAATAATAGCAAATTTTAGGTGTGACTGTAGCTACGATGGCTGGCTCTATCGTGTATCACCTTCGGCGACAAACTCGCAATGGACAGCAAAGTAACAAGGTACTGTACTGCGCAGTTCCCTTCTGATGGCTTTGCAACTCGTGACTTTTGATCAAGACCTTGCTGTCACTAGACAACTCTTTACCTTTGATTCATCCAACACACCGCTAGTACTGAACTGTACTGTACTGTACTGCACAAACACACTTGTAATGTAGCTGAGCGGCCATGTCGAGCAGACCGTTGGCATTCCGCGAACCGTTTGCTGCCGTTGAGACCTTTTTCTGTCTTTAAATTTTTGCATTTTCTTTTTCCCCCTTGCGTGTGTGTGTGTGTGTGTGTGTGTGGGTGGGTCTGGTCTCTTTTTGCTTTGCGACTGATTTACTGAGCTGCTCCCACTCGTGCGTCAGAAATCGCGACGGGCACCAGCGTTAGACCAAAGAAAAACCTTAGGGTTATTGGGAATTCGTCGTCGTCCGGCACGGCCCAGGTCGAGATGTCTGATCGCGACCGGAGCCCAAGGCAAGCCCTTCCCCCCCGAAGCCGCCTTTTCCAATTTCAACGCGCCTGGCCGCTCCCGTTGTTGGCTAGACGGGTGTGAGCGAGCCACCACCCAAAGAACCAGACTGACGGCGTGATCACATGCACCGTTGTCACCCCTCCGTCCCACACACGGTTACTCTTACGGATCCATTCCCACCATCCCGTTCCTTTCCTTTCCCTTGAATTCGCTGCCCTTCCCTTCCCAACCTCGGATCGTTGCCTATCTAACAGCTCCCTTTCGGCACGCACGGTTCACTCACTTATAGTTAGTGGTCAGTGGTTAGTGGTTCGAAATCCCGACTGTCGGCTTGCTTCCGAGAATCTCCTCTTTGGCTCAACAGCTCTCGTTGCCGCTTTCCTCAATAGCGAATCACCCGTCACCATCGTCGGTTCAGCCGACCATTCGCTACCCTACGCTAGGTCGCCGTCGTTTGCACACAGTCAGCCATCATCACGTCTCGGCATCACCACCCTTTCCATCACCCTTCTCACCATCATGCTCTTGTAGCCTGACGTTACCCGCATCGCATTACACCCGCATCAGAACAACCAGGCACACTCTCCAGCACGACCCTTTCACATCCTTTCATCGACTCGCCCCTCTATCGTCCGTGGCGGCCTTCGGACGCAACCATTTGCATCACCCCTCTTCCGGTGCCCTGTTCCACACGCCTATCCTCCTAGCATCTCATTGCAACTTCAGCACCATTCTCCACCTAGCATCGTTGTGATTACAGCACGAGCAAACATACATCATTCTTCAGCATCCTGTACACCATCATGTCGGGTAAGTATTGTTGGCTGAAACACCCGTCCTGCGACTATGGCGCCTTCTAGCCACACCATCAGCAGACACGGCGTGAAATTCATCGTCCCTCTGCCAGTCCTGTTCCAGCCAAGATCGTACGACTAACCCTCTAAACTGAACTCTTACATATCCATAGCTCCGCAAGAGAGTGTCAAGCGCGAAGCTGCTGTATCCTCGTCTCCAGCTCGTGATGGCCCTTCTATAGTCAAGTCGGACGACTCGGAACAACCTAAGCTCAGCCGTTCCCGTCGCGACTCTTCACCACTCTCTGATCTTTCCCAGAAGGGTGATGCTCAGCACAAGGACGGGCACGATGATGATGATGACGATGACGAGCAAGTCCGCAGGGATGATGAGGAGGACGAGGACGAGGACGAGGACCGCAAGCCTTCCCATCAGCAGCTTGACCGTGTCAAAGCCGGCTCGCCAGCTTCTTCTCGCAACAGCACGCCTTCTCGCTCTTCCGTCAAGCCCGACCGCAGGCATCTCCTTGAGGCCGAGAACGATCCTGATCTCTACGGACTCAGACGATCCGGACGCGCCAGCAGAAAGTCCTACACCGATCTACATGATGCGGATGGTGACTCGGACGATAACGACGCTTCCGTTTCTTCTCGACGTCGTCACCTTGTCAAGGGCGGTCGTGCTTCCGTCCGCTCCTCCGTCCAAGCCAGCGATGACGATGACGGCCAAGATGACGACGATGGCGACGATGGCGACAGTGACGACCCGGAGGACGATGAGTTCGGTCCTGCCAAGTCCAAGAAGAAGCGCAAAGCAAAGCGCTCAGCAGCTGCCCGTCTTTCCTCCGCAGATCTCGAAGCCTCCCGCGTCTCGAGCAGAAATGGAAAACGCATCCCCAACTACACTGACGACTATGCCGATCTCGGCGACGATGACCCGTTCGAGGACGAAGCGGACGTCCAAGCTCAAAGGCAAGCCGAGCTCGCTGGTGACGTGGAGGAGGAAGATGTCATTGAAAGCATCGTCGGTCACGAACGCGACGAGGAGCACAAGGATGACAAGGAAGACATTCCAACACAGAATCTTCGTTTCATTGTCAAATGGAAGGGCTACTCGCATCTTCACGACACCCACGAGACCTACGACTTCCTCAAACGTTATCGCGGATTCAAGCGTGTTGACAACTACATCAAGTCGGTCTTCCTACGCGAAAGGGCTTTGCTCGCAGACCCGAACGCCTCTCGCGAAGACATCGAGGCACTTCAGATCGAGAAAGAGCGTCAAAAGGAGCTGATTGAAAGCTTCAAGACTGTCGAGCGAATCATTGCTCAACGAAACAACGACGCCAACAAAGAGTACCCATACCCCCATCTCGCGTACCTCGTCAAGTGGAAGGGTCTGCCTTACGCCGACTGCACCTGGGAAGCAGAGGAAGAGATCAAGGACATCGCACAAGACGCCATCGCTGCCTACCTCGAGCGCTCCACCTCTGCCACTGTGCCCTGGCGCTCTCAGAACTTCTCGCAGGGCCGACCCAAGTACACGCGCATGACCGAACAACCCGCCTATATCGCTGCAGGCACTCTCAAGGACTTCCAGATGACGGGTCTCAACTGGCTCGCCTACCTCTGGTCCAAGAATGAAAACGGCATTCTAGCCGACGAGATGGGTCTCGGTAAGACGGTTCAGACGGTCTCGTTCCTGTCCTACCTCTTCCACTCGTGCTACCAGTACGGACCGTTCCTCGTCGTCGTCCCCCTTTCGACGTTGCCAGCATGGATGAATCAATTCGAGCACTGGGCACCCGATCTAAACGCTATCGCCTATATCGGCAACAGTGCCAGTCGAGACATGATCCGCGAGTATGAGTTTGGCCCTCCCAAGAAGATGAAGTTCAACGTGCTCGTCACCACGTACGAGTTCATTCTCAAGGACCGTGCCGAGCTTGGACAGATCAAATGGCAGTATCTTGCAGTCGACGAAGCTCATCGGCTCAAGAACTCCGAAGCGCAGTTGTACGAGGCGCTCAACAGCTTCCACGCCGCCGGCAAGCTTCTCATCACCGGTACACCTCTCCAGAACAACGTCAAGGAGCTCATTGCCTTGCTGCACTTCCTTCGACCGGACCAGTTTGACCTAGATGTCGATTTCGACATCAACAACGTCGATCAGACCGTCATCAAGGAACTCCACGAAAAGCTTGATAACGTCATGTTACGACGTCTCAAGAAAGACGTGATCAAGGAACTTCCTACCAAGTCGGAGAAGATTCTTCGTGTCGAGATGTCGGCCATGCAGCAACGCATGTACAAGGCCATCCTCACACGTAACTACTCGCTCCTCAGCGGTGCTTCTACGGCGCAGTTCTCGTTGCTCAACATTGCTATCGAGCTCAAGAAAGCCTCGAACCATCCTTACCTCTTCGACGGTACCGAGGTGATCTCGGACAGCCGCGAGGAGACGCTCAAGGGTCTCGTAATGCACAGCGGTAAGATGGTGCTTCTAGACAAGCTCTTGGCTCGACTAAAGGCGGATGGCCACCGTGTGCTCATCTTCAGTCAGATGGTTCGCATGCTCGACATTCTTTCGGACTATATGTCTCTCCGCGGCTACATCCACCAGAGGCTCGACGGTACCGTATCGTCCGAAGTCCGAAAGAAGGCGATCGAACACTTCAACGCTGAGGGTTCGCCTGATTTCGCCTTCTTGCTCTCGACTCGAGCCGGTGGTCTGGGTATCAACCTCGAAACCGCCGACACCGTCATCATCTTCGACAGCGACTGGAATCCTCAGAATGACTTGCAGGCCATGGCCCGAGCTCACCGACTCAATTCCAAGTTCCACGTCAGCGTCTTCCGCTTCCTCACCAAGGATACGGTGGAAGAGGACGTGTTGGAGCGAGCCAAGCGCAAGATGGTGCTCGAGTATGCCATTATCCACCAGATGGACACTTCCGGCACCAACTTCGCCCCCAAGGCGGCTACCAAGAACCAGCAGCAGTTTAGCAAAGAGGAGCTCGGAGCCATTCTCAAGTTTGGTGCGCAGAGCCTGTTCAAGAGCGACAACGAGGATGGTCAGCAGAAGAAGCTCGACGAGATGGACCTCGACGACATTCTCACACACGCCGAGGCGCACGAGACCGAGACCGATCCCACCGGAAGCTCCGCCGGTGGTCAAGAGTTCCTCAAATCGTTTGCGCAGGTGCAGGACTTCAAGGCAGACGTCAGCTGGGACGATATCATTCCGCTTGAAGAGCGCCAAAAAGTGGAGGAGGAGGAACGCAAGAAGGCAGTCGAGGAAGCAGCCGCCGCTGCTGCAGCCAGCTCTTCACGAAGGCGTGCCGCTGCTCAGGTAGCCCCTGGCGCCTACGACAACGGCGATAATGAGGAGCGTGCCACTTCACCCGGTACTGGCAAAGATGCAGCTAGCAAGCGTGCTCGCAAGACTGCTGCCCAGCGGTCGGTCGAAATGAAGGAACGCGACCTCCGTGTGCTCATCCGTGGCATCCAACGATGGGGTGACATCCGCTACAAGACCGACCCGATCATCAAAGAGGGCAAATTGCAGGACAAGAACCGACAAGTGCTGTACCAGATCTCGGACGAGCTCGTCAAGACCTGCGAAGACGCAGTTGCCGAGCACAATGCGTTCATGAAGGGCAAGCAGGAACGCGGTGAAGAGATTTCGTCGGCCTTGCGTCAGAAGGCAGTGCTGGTATCCTGCCGCGGCATCACCGGCATCAACGCTGAGACCGTGCTGATTCGGCATTATGATCTGCGTCTGCTAGCCGAAACGTTGGACAATGTTGAGGACCCGTTGCAGTGGCGAGTTCCTTCAGAGCACCTCAAGGCTACACTTAACTGGGCCGGTGGGTGGGATGCCACGGATGACGCTATGCTTCTTGTTGGTATTTGGAAGTACGGCTTCGGTGCCTGGGAGCAGATTGAAGCTGATCCGGAGCTTGGTATGGAAGGCAAATTCTTCCTTGAGGAAGGAAAGAAGGCCAACCAGGAGCCCCACGCCGCCGAGAAGGACGCACCTCGAAGTGGTACGTCGGGCCCTCCGCAGGGCAAGCCTCGACCCATCCCCAACGCCATCCATCTTGTGCGTCGTGGAGATTATCTGCTCAAGGTGTTGCGCGAGTACGATGACAACGCCAAGGCTTACCAGAAGAGCCTAGCTGAGGGTGGATCGAAAGGCGGCAAAAAGGCGCGAAAGAGCCCTTCGCCAACCAACTCTCCGGCTCCTACCGGCAAGGGACGCGGCGCAGCAGCCGACAAGCGCCGCCCTGCTCCGGAATACTCGGACTCTTCGGATGAGAGCGAGTATTCGTCCATGGATGAGGCCGAGTGCAAGGAGTTGATGCGGCCGTGCAAGAAGCAGCTCAAGCGACTGAGAGATGGAACGGATCATCTGGAGCGCGATCAGAAAGTGTCTGTTCTCAAAGACTGCCTGTCCGCGATTGGCGGCCACATCGACCACTTGCTTGAAACCAAGTTTGCAAGCCTTTCGGCCAAGGAGAAGGATCGTTGGTTTCATCATTTGTGGGCGTTTTCGGCATTCTTCTGGCCGAAAAAGGTCAAGCCATCCAAGTTGCGAGCGATCTTCAACAAGTTGGTGATGAATGGCCCTGCCACTTCGACTGCGGCAGCCGCGGCTAACCCAGCTGGAGGTAATGGGGAAGCGGGCTCGCCCAACGGAGCTTCGCGTGTCAAGTCGGAGCCAGCAGCAGACGCAGCCGCCGAGAACGGCAATGGCCAAAGCCATTCAGCTACGCCAGTGACGGAAACCAAACGAAAGGCCAATCCACTGCAGGATGCTCCGATCCCCAAGAAGCCACGCACATCGATGGAGCCTTCGGCTGGGGGCCGCGGATACGGCAACGGCTACGGTTCGTCTGGTGGAGCAAATCTACCATACCCCTCTTCGAGCTTCTATCCGCCGCATTCAGGAGGGGGATATGGAGGACATGCACCTCCTCCTCCGCCTGCGCATCACTATGGCGGTGGACGAGAATCATACCCGCCAGCATATCCTGACCGTCGCGGCTCGCCGTACCGAGAAGGACGAGACCGCGATTATGTGGATGGAAGGTACGCGTACCCGCCACCTCCTCCTCCTCCGGGCGGAGCAGGATACGGAGGTTATCAAGGCTACCCCCCACCCCCACCTCCCGGACACGGATACGACTACCGTCGCTAAGCTCACAAATGAGCATGTGAATCGAAATGCATTCGTTGAATTGACTATACTAGCGAACGTGTTGTGAAAGCGTCAGCCGCTGGCCAGGTCTACGATGTGAGAAGACAAAAGATCGAGCCCGACAAGACACATGAAGGCTGCGTGATGAGTGTCTGTTGCCGGAACGCTGTCACCGATAAGATCTCTAATTCGATTCTCAATAATGTCTGCAATTGTCTTTTTAATTTTTTTTCAATCACTTTAACAGAAGCACGCATGTATTTTTGATCTCCAATCAACTGTTAAATGACAAAGTGAAACTGTGAAGCGCGAAAGTGGGGGTAGTCAGTAGAGTGTTAGTTTGAGTGTTGGAAATCGGGAAGTGTGTGTGGAGTGTGTCGACAGGGCTGCTGGTCAGTGCCACGATGCAATCCAATTTACAGCAACTCAACTCGATATACTGTATTACTGTACTACTCTGCCACTCTGTTCCGTAGTCGACTAAATCCTCGCAACACTCACCACCTACGCTGATCTCGACATACATCCCTCCAGCCTGTTGACCATCACTTCGCCCTTGCCGCTTTCTGACTCGGCATACAATCGTGCTAAAGGCCGTCACGATCTCTCCGCTGAGTCAATCAATCGCAAGTACCTCAGAAGCATCAACAAACCTCGCAAAGACTCATCTTTTCCTCGACACCAAACACATCTCGATGGCTCAATTGCATTTCTGGCGCTGATCAGCAAAGATCGATGCAAACCGCTCTGGTCTAAGCACCAAGATGTCGGCATCGCCCTGGCTATCCTCCACAGCCAGTCATAGCCCCAATGCGAGCTCGAGTCACCTTGCCAATCCTTGGACGACCACGGACTCGGAGCGTCTGGATCCCACCGCATGGTCTTCCTCGTCGCAGCAGCAACTACGCAGTCGTAAATCTTCGCCCGCTTTGCAACTAGCTACAAACAATCCGCAACCTGTCGATCGACATCCTCTTCGTTCGCCTTCTCCAGCCTCGAGCCTTGGTGTTCCTTCCACGTCGACCCGCCCAGAGCCACAAAGGAGACCCTCGGCGGTTGCAACCGAATGGAAAGCCATCAGCGCCGGTCTCGCCGGTCTCTTTGGGGCAGCATCCTCCTCGTCTAGCTCATCCAACTACAAATGGCCAGCTGACCCTGCATCCTCGAATCCCATGACAAGAGCATCCCGACAGTCAGCCTCACACTCGGCAACCGCCACCCCCCCTAATCACAGTGACCCTTACGAGCATCATGATGAAGCCCGAAAGCGTCGTCCCTTGCACAATGTGGAGAGCACCTTGGATCGACTTGAGGATTGGTTTGGCCTTCGAGGACAACAGCAACACGCAATCCAATCCTCCACGATCAGCACCACACCGAATCGCTCTCGTACCTCATCCTCTGCTGCCACTCAGGCCAAATCTGAACAAGTGCGTGTCCTCATTCATCCAGTTGCACCCACAGATACGCTCTCCTCCTTGGCGCTGCACTACGGTGCCGACATGCATATCCTGCGCAAATCCAACAAGCTCTGGCCCGGTGACCCTGTGCAGATCCGTAAAGTCATCTACATTCCCGTCGACAGCTGCAAACATCGACCACCGAACGCCGAGATCAAGATCTTGCCAAGTACTGCAGGCTTTGTGACAGCTGATAGCACTCCCACGCTTGCATTCGTACCCAAGGCAGAAGACGAGGATCTACTGACGGGCACGCCAAATACTGAGATACCTCAGCCGAATATGATGGCCGACAGCTTAGCCCCGACGCGTGCTTCGGATCCTGTTAGTCACTTCATGCCAGACACGAACAAGGCGTACACCGATTCGGCACCTGCATTTGGCACGTCCCTCACCCGCGCTGGTTCTGTGAACGGTGCCAAGCAGCCGTATCCGCCCAGCTTGACGCCTGCGCTTCGCAGTCTCAACCAGAACCAGTCTCAGTCTTCGAGTCAAGCATCGAGGCGCGCGACCAGCAGCAGAGGCGGTGGATCCAACACTCCTAGTATCGCCGCTTCAGTTTCCGCTGCCAGCTCCGGTTTCGTGCCGCCACGTCAGCCTTTGCACGTAGCCAAAGTGCCTGCCGATCATCTGCGCTACTTTGCCAACGAATCGAACTCGAGCACGTCCGCATCTCCGTCAAAGAAGAGTGGCCCCGGCGACGCTGAATACCGGCCCGGCGAGAGCGGGATTGACGATTTATTGGCCATGGCAGCCAACCCTCCATCAAGCGACACTACACCTGCCTCTCTTACATTCAGATCTTCTCGACCTGACCTGACTCGTAATAGATCCAACAGCAATGCGTCAGATCTTCAAGACGAGGACGACGAATGGAAGCCCAATACTTGGCATTTCGGAGCCTCTTCCAGCAATACTCACGTGAAAACCCGAGGCGCACCGTCTGATGGGTTCGCTTCCAACCACAGCGGCACACTATTTGATGGCGACGGTGCCGAGGGCACAAACTATTCGGGATGGAACGATGCCCCACCTCCAAACGCCATTGTCGCCAAAGCATATGATGGCGGCAAAGCTCACCAACGCCGACAAGCTCAGAAATCTCATCGATTGCTGTATGACCTCGCAGCCGGTCTTCCGGCCAACCCTGGTGCGGCGAGCAAATGGGCGCGACCAATTCAGTTTGGGGATTCGCTTCCCGTAGGACCTCCAAGCTCCAATGGCAGCAGCACTGGAGCTGTTCCTGGCGTTTTGAGCAAGAAGGCCGCCACCAAAGGTGGGTTCGGCAAATTATTAGATGACACGATTCGCGGACGAATCAGCGTCGAAGCTGCGCTTGAGGGTGCACTGGAAGGTGTACGAGTGAAGACGTCACCTTTGCCCCAAAGTAACCCCCCTCGAAGACCGAACGTCCCTCGGATTGTAGACCAGCAGCCGCCGAGACAGCAACCAAGGATGGACGCGCTGCCTCCTCCTTGCGCGACAGCGCCGGTGACCAATATCGACCCACTTTCGTCCAACAGCGTCGTTGGTGTCCCATCTTCGAGCGGTTTGGAACAGCGGCCCAAAAGTCGAGTTGATTGGACTAAGGGCAAGGACGATTGATCTTCCTCCGCTCCCATCTTTATCAGTGTTTTGCATTTGTTTGGCCAATGTCAATTGCATCTTTGTTTGTTTCGCCGAGCTCGACATGTGAGCGTTTCTGTGATCAACGTCTTCAAGAACTTGTACCGGGTTCCGCCGATTCTCATTCCGGGACAGTGCGTGGCTCGAGTAGAGCGGCTGAATCTGTGCAGACGCTTCCCTGAGCTGTGATTAAGGAGGGACGAAGCTCTTCCATGGAGTACTTTGGCTCAGAGGGGCGAAAAAGTGGAGGGAAGCCAGCACCCACCGAAAAAGAAGAAAGTAGTCAAATCGAATCGGAAGAAACGTTTCCAAAGGAAGCAGCCCGTTAACCGAAATGATTTTGCCGACGCAAAAATGACTCGCGCATCTTTATTTGCTTGCTTCTCTTTCGTATTCCATCTTCTGTGTACCGGCTTCGACGTCGCTCAAGATGACGATACTCGAGGCGAACCCTGGCGCGTCACCTTCGATACTTGCATCGGTCAAGACCACTCCAAAAAGCACCGCATCGAGCAAGCAATACCTCGTACTATCGCCCGAGCAAAAGGCCAACGTCGAAATCCAAGTGGTCCATCATACCCCGTCCCACCCGGCGCCTGAGTCTACACTCAAGACGTTTGTGGACCTGGTCAATGCCTCGTTCACCGGTCCTTACCATGATGAAAACTTTGGGAGCAAACCACGATACGGCTCGATCGACACTCTCCGTTCCGACTTGAGTCATGGTGATGGTGGAGCCTGGCTGTTCATGCTGTTCGCGCCCACCCCCGAGGGGAGTCGAGCCGTTGCTGGCGCCAAGATCACCCTATCCGGTGAAGGCATGGACGGAGGACCTTCGCTTCACACAACCTACAACGCCTCGTACACCCCGGCCTCTTCGGCCTCAGCAAACCTGCCGACGTTCTGGCTGGGCGCACTAGGCACAATCTCCCCCGGCACTGGACCCATCCTGCTCCAACACATCAAGTCCTTCCTCGCAGCCCTACCCACGTCAACGCACGGATATGCAATGCGAGCATATACAGTAGCAGAGTGGGGTGTCAACCAAGGGTATGTGGTTCCCAAGGTGTCGCCGTTGGTCAGCTTTTTCCAGAGGCAAGGGTTCAAAGTGATAGATTGGAGTTGGAAACCACCGGGTACGTGGGCTAGTTTTTATGGGGGTTGCTTGGCTGGCATCGAGTATGTGCATAGGCCATAGCAGATTCAACGTCAGCGTTGTCAAATAGGAGGAAATTTTTTGTGGGCCGCAATGCGATAGAACGTGGGGAAACACAACTACAGGAGGACGGACGCGTACGGAAAGACTGCATCCGTCCTGATTTTACATTGATACCAAGCCGATTTCTCGAAGAAGCTGCGGTGGTGATGGTGAATTCGCCGGCACAGTATCCGCTACCACACACAAGGCGTCTGGAAGAATTCACCCGGACATACCCGAACGAAAGCGCCAAAGATGAACGAATCTACAAAGTTGGTGCCTCTGCTCGACAAGTCCCCGCTTTAGATTCCGACGCAAACCTCAATCGCATCCAGCCTTGTGCCGTTTGCCCTTCCCCATGGTCCTGTCCTTGCTCTCTTTGGGCGCATGAGGCAGCTGCTCCGAAGCATTCTTGTGACCCGCCCACTGTTTCCACGCCAATCAAACTGTGTCAGCACAAACTGCTTTTCTCCGTTCTCGCTGCTTGTTTTCAGACACGAGCCGACTTACCTTGGGAATATCATCATCCAAATCCATAACCCTCTCTCCATAAAAAATGTGCGCAGTTGGCGCGAAGACTCGTGGCACATGATGGTCTTTGAAAACAAACGATGACGGGTAGGCCATCACCATATTGCGTCCCTCATCCCTGTGGGTCGAGCAAGCGACATTGCGCGTCAGCTCGGCTTATCAAATCCGCTCAAGAGGCTCAGAGGCGATGGGGTCATGGGCGGGGCTTACATTAACGGACTGCGACAGTTTCGACAGCTGACTTTGCACGGTACGCTGTGCTCGCTGTGACGTTCCTGGGTGGAGAAGAAGTCGAGGTTCATGGGATCGCAGTGGCTGGCCAATCTAACCGAGGTCTTGTGGAAGAGCGCGGCCCATTGGAAGGGCGCGCCATGTAGGCGCTGGCATTGGGTGCAGTGGCAGTGTTTCGCATCGATCGGGTCTCCATGGTATTCAAACTCGACTAGATCCAACGGGGAGTAAGCATTAGTAAGTGTATGGGCGTGATAGACGAGAGGCGAACAGACAAAGGACTTACGCTTGCCGCACCAGCATTTGGCACGATACTTGACCTCAAACTCTTCACTCTGCCAGCAGTAAGGTGGCTAGTAAACAAAGGGATGAGAATTTCGTCGACGGGTGAATGTCACGATTAGTTCTATTGTGCAAGGTGGCGAGGCGCTTACCTTTTGAAGATAGCCTTCTTCTGTGCCACCGTTTTGCGCTGGGATCGGACCTTTCCATCCCGCTACAGCGTCGACACCCACACGATGAAAAGGACAATTAGATAATTTGAACGCGGCCAAGATGGAGAACACTGTGCAAGATCTTTGAAAACATACTGTTAGGGGGTTCCTTCAGTTCATGTCCTTGACTGGACTGCTTAGCCTCGCCACCGTTACAGTCGACACTGTCCGTGTTATTGGTTTGGCTTTTTTGGCTCGGCATCGTTGAAGAGTATCGTCTTCCCAGAGTCGAACCCGACCTGATATCGAAGTTGGAGGCAAGGCTGTTTGATCGACTGACCGTCGCTATTGTCGTCGTTTTGCTGAGAGCTGTTATTTGAGTCGTGAGAAGAACCCGAACGGCAGGGGTGGAAGTGGTGGACAAGCAACGAAGCATGCTCGATCTCCTCTACAAAAGTTGAGCGGGACCACCGCTTTCCAGGCTCCAAGGGAATCCCAAGTAGGCTGGCCCTTATATCAGCCCGCCGCCAACGAAACCCCCTCCAAACATACTCCGCTTGTAGCCGAAGCATGAACTTTTGCAAGTGACAGTCACACAACTGCTTAGCACATCGAACGCACCACACTTCAGCAGGGAAAGACGAGCGAATGAGTCAGGAAACTTGAGTGCGGCCTTGGTCGCTCACGTCACACTATGCAAGCCACAAGACGAGGGAACTGTCAAAAAAAACGAGTTGCAAGTGTCGCGTGAGCAAACGCATATCTCGCGCTGCAATGGACCCTGTTCTCGCATTTGGAAGCGAGGTGGAGGCAACAGTCATCACCACCTCATGATGAATTCTTTCTCTCTTCAGGTCTGTTCACGGCGCAAGAACTTAGTCGAGGGTCTAAGGACAACGCTAGAGTAGTGTGTTCGACCTCATCTCATCCTTCCGGAGACTGTAAGGCTTTCCAACAGGTAAATGCATGTTCGAAAAAGGAGGCACTAAAATCTAGTAGTAGAAGAAAGTGCAAAAAGATTGCTCCGTACTGGGCTCGAACCAGTGACCTTCCGTTGTAAGCTAAGAACTCAGAATAACCTGAGGCACCGTGTATTAGACGGATGCGATAATCCAACTACGCTAACGAAGCTATATGTTAGTAATGCGTCCGCCGGTAGCACATATATCGGCTGCCACCATTCCTGCTCAAGCTTTGAGCCCACCCGAGAGCTTCAATATGGGAGGACACAGCAGCGACAATCAATACAGGCGCTGTTGATCAAAGGTCGACAAGATGCGAGAGACTGTAGAAAGAGCGCTCCTGCTCATTTCGTGACACAGAATATCTCGCAACGATGCAATGATTGATCTGTTCGATGACGACGTCTGGCGGTTGGATCACAGCTCGTTGCTCTCGCACAGTCTCGAACAATGGCGCAACATGACAATTCAGCATGGCGCCCCTCACACGACCATTGCGAGTCTGCCTTGGGCCACGGATGCAAGTGGATAAAAACGCCGATGACGAGGACGAAAACATCCAGTCGGCTATGGAGAACACTGGCAGACAAACAGGCTGTTGGGTTCAATGGGGCATCAGTGTTGTTGTTGTTGCTTACGATATTAAATGCAACCTATCTATGCGGCCTTCGATCACCGCCGAACAAACGTTTTGAGCTTGGTACAACGTTTAAAGAGCGGAAGCACCGGTGATAATGTCGACGAGATCGTTGGTAATGGCAGCCTGTCGACCACGGTTGTAAATCATGTTGAGCGACGAGATCATGTCACCGGCGTTCTTGGAAGCGTTGTCCATGGCGTTACGCTTGGAGTTGATCTCGGAAGCGTGACCCTCGACGAGCGCGGCGTAGATGGCGTTGGCAAACGAGAACTCGGCGAGGTCCTTGGTGACATCGTCCTCCTGCTCGTAGAGCTTGAACTGGGCGGCGTTGCGCAGAGCGTCCTCGGAGAAGACCTCGATGACGTCCGACTCGAAGGAAAGAGCCGAGACGTACTTGTTGTAGACGAGGTTGACCTTGTCGAACTTGAGGTCAGACTTGATGATCTGGTCGGCGATGGCGGAGGCGTCGGCAAAGGTGGGGACATCCTTGCCGATCTGGTTGAAGGAGAGCGCGAGGTTCTTGGGGAGGGAACGGCCGAGCTGAGCCTTGGACTTTTCGCCGAGAACAACGACGGCGGGGCCCTCGGAGGCGTCGGCAGCGCCGGCAGCTTCACCGAGCTTCTTGAACTCGGCCTTGGTGCGCTTGGTGACGGAAGAGTGGATACCACCGCAAAGACCCTTGTCGGAGGAGACGACGATGAAGAGCTGACGGCCACCTTCGGGAGCGACAGCCTCGGAGTTGATGAAGATCTCTGTTGATGTTTGGGAAGAGCGAGAGGCGAGAAATGTTTAGAGAAGCAGTGACATGGATTGGCGAGATGGCATTGGAAAGGAGCTCCAAACTTACCGTTGTTGGCTTCGCCGTAAGCCTTGGCAGCAGCCATGGCACGCTGAGCCTTGTTGAGCTTGGTGGATGCAATCATCTTCATGGACTGTGGGAGGTTGAGATCAAGGCAGTGTGCGCATGGTTGCAAAAGTCAACATGTTGTTCGAAGATCGGACGGAATAAGAATGGATGCAGATGCAGCAGTCGGGGTAGCGCTGATAGGCGACGTTGGAAGATAGTTGTTGAGACTTGTCTGTTGGCCTATCTTGTGTGAAACTGGCGTTGCAGCGCATTTCGAGGTTGTGGTTGTGGTTGTGGTTATGGATGCAAGTGCGGTTGCGGTAGTGATTGCGAATTGCCAAGTGTTGTACTGACTGTTGTTGGATGGTATGGTGAAAAAAGGGAAACCTACCTTGGTGATCTTTTCGATGTTCTTGACCGACTTGATACGCTGCTCGGTCTCACGAAGAGGAGCGGCGTGAGCGGAGGAAGAGTGGAAGCCGGCACGAGCAGCCATTGCGATGGGGGCGGCCGAGTTGAGAGCCGCCATGGCGGGACGGGCAGCACGAGGAAGCATCGCCATTTTGGAACAAAGCAATACAAATAGGTGAGGAGGAAAGAGGAGGTCGAGATGGATAGGTGAAACGAGGCAGGAAAGGATGACGATGAGCGCGATTTCGAGATGGCGTTGGACTGTTGATGTCCCACTGCGAGCGACTGACTGCAGAGTGTCAAGTGCGACCGCACCGCTGCTCACTCTGCTGCTCTGCTGCTCTGCTGCTCTCTCTCTCTCTCTCACACCTCGATTTCTTCCGTTGCCAAAGTCTGAACTGAGAATTCGCTGGTTTGGTTTGCTTTGCTTTGCTTCTGGCTGGCCTCTGCGTTCAAAGTGCCAATTCGGTTCCGGCTTCTTCCTGATATTTCTCTTGAAATCAACATTTCAATTGGGAAGCTTGCCCGATTTCTTGTCTTCAACTCGAGATCCAGGTTGGCTTAAGGAGGGCAAGTGGTCTTGAATTTAAAACGTATTCTCAAATTTAATTGTGCCAATACAACTCGCTATACTTAATCGATCACAATTCAAATGACTAGTCCTGTTTAAGCCTTTCTTTCTTTATCGCGCGAAACAACCCAAAAGCCCAATTACTAGAAGAAAAGGTCAGAGTGATGCACCACCAAAAAGCTTTGCCCAAGGCGTGGCTCAGTTCTCAATTCTGCCTCTCTGCGTCCAATCGAAAATTCGTGCAGCAGCAAACCAAGAGAAGAAGAAGAAAGAGTAAGTCGGTTGCTCGTGTGCGCGTGTGTGAGTCAATCCAACTTTGCAGAAAACGACACCTTTTGGTTTGATATCACTCTTCGTTCGCATCGGCTCCACACGCTACCATCGTCGATATCCTGCTCTTGACCCTAGAAAAGTTGTTCGTATCCACTTTTGTACAACACAACAAAGCAGCCAACATCTGCATTTCGCATCGGCCACGTACACTATTCACCATCCTTCTGGCCAACATCTGCCTTTCAGAACAACCCCCCAACAACGAGTCGACAACCACAACCGCATTCGCATCCACTCATACTACTCAGCCAACATGTCCGACGCTGAGCTCAAAAACGCCGCTGCCGATTCGGGCGAGCAGCAGCAGGATTCCGCAGACCTCTTCGGCGGTATGAAGAAGAAGAAGAAGGACAAGAAGAAGCTTGACCTTGACCTCGATCTCGATGAATCCGAGTCCAAAGACGTTGCAGATGGCGCTGCGGACGAATCGGCACCCGCCGCAGAGGATGACGAGCTCAACGTCAGTATTCCAAAATCCTTTTCCACCATGCCCCAGCCATCGACGCTTCGGTTCTCTAATTCTTGGTTCTCAACTGACATTGCCATTCCACTCTTTTACATGCCTCGATCTCTACAGTTTGGCGAGTTGAAGAAGAAGAAAAAATCCAAGAAGAAGGTGGCTCTTGACCTCGATGCATTTGAAAAGGAGATTGGCGAGGCGGACGACAAGGATGACGACGCAGAGGCCACCACCAACGACGCATACGTCGAGGCGGACGACGAAGAACTCGGTGAAAACCCCTTTGCACAGGATGCAGCAGACGACGCAGACGCTCCCGCAAAGGACGACGGCGTCGAGGCATGGCAGGGCACAGACCGTGACTACTCATATCAGGAACTCCTTGGTCGTGTCTTCAAGACGCTGCGTGCTCAAAACCCCGCGCTCTCTGGCGACAAGAAGAAGTTCACCATGGTTCCGCCTCAGGTCGCAAGGGATGGATCCAAGAAGACCGTGTTCGCCAACGTCGTCGATATTTGCAAGCGTATGCATCGTCAACCCGAGCACGTCATCCAGTTCCTGTTCGCCGAGTTGGGTACTATCGGTTCCGTCGATGGGTCGCAGCGTCTTGTCATCCGTGGTCGTTTCCAACCAAAGCAGATCGAAAACGTGCTCCGTCGATACATCACCGAATACGTCATCTGCAAGACGTGCAAACGACCCGAAACCAAGCTTACCAAGGAAAACCGTATCTTCTTTGTCACCTGCGAAAAGTGTGGCTCGCAGCGTTCCGTCAGCGCCATCAAGAGCGGTTTCCAGGCTCAGACTGGCAAACGTTCAAAGACCAGAGCCGCCGCAGGTGCCTAAACCAAGATTTCTTTCCTTCAAAACAAAAAAAAAGAACAAAAGAACAAAAATGCCATGGCGCGGCAATCCTTTGCTCAGCAATCTCTCTCTTCTTGCTTTCCTCCCCATCCACAGTCCATCAATCAATCCCCATCTATCTGTATTTGTTCGTTCGTTTCAAAGCCGCATCACAAATCCATCCCAGTCTCCTCGTGTTGCAATCATTGACCCTCTCGTCTCCTGTGACCAAGTCCACACCTTTGTGCCCTTCGTAATGTCCTGAAGCATCACATTCCAACCAAACACTCATCCACCCCCCCCCCCGTCCCAAACAACACTCTCACACCACCCCACACGACGATCTCATCAAACTCACACCCTCCATTCAAACAGTGAAAGTCTCTACAGTGTAACATACGCAAATGCCTCCCCACCCCCTTAATGTTAAAGTTGAAGCTCCATCAACTCCCTATACCTTCCCGCGCTCGCGATGAGATCTGCATGAGTACCGCACTCCCTAATATTGCCATCCTCGACGACAAAGATCAGATCGCACTTCCTCAAACTACTCAATCGATGTGCGATCGTCACCGTAGTCCGGTTCAAAGCCGCCCGATCCAACGCCCTCTGCACCTGAATCTCAGACTCGGCATCCAACGCCGACGTCGCTTCATCCAGCAACAAAACTTTGGGATCCCTCAGCAACGCACGCGCAATGCACAAACGCTGCTTCTGCCCTCCCGACAACTGCGACCCCTTGAACCCAATCTCGGTGTCAAACCCGTCCGGCAATCCCCGCACAAAGTCCAGGATGTAAGCATCCTCACACGCCTTCTCCAGCTCCTGTTGCGTCACCAATTCGGGATCATTAGCTCCCAACGACAAATTCCACCGGATCGTACCTTCGTACAAGATCGGATCTTGCGACACGTACGCCATCTGCTTGCGCAAAACTTCGATGCGCACCTGACGCACATTCACCCCGCCAAACTCGATGCTGCCCTGGCAAGGGTCGTAGAATCGCTGAAGCAGAGCCAAGATCGAACTCTTGCCCGAACCAGATGTACCGCAGAAAGCGACACTCTTGCCGGCAGGGATCGTCAGGTTGAGCTCCCTCAGGGCGGGATGGTTGGGTCGCTGAGGATAACGAAGCTCAACGTCTCGCAGCACAATGTCGCCGAGAGCATAGCTGCCGTCTTCAACCTTGGCGCGAGATACCTCGTCCAGCGGTGGCAATCCCGTCGTATCGGCGATGAGTGGCTTGCGGTTGATCCAGCTCGCGACGGTCTTGAACGAGTTGGTAGCGCGCCCGTAGTCGGGAACGTACGTGAAAAGACGTCCTGCAGAGAACGCGGCAATGATGACAGCTTCGAATGAAGCGTAGAGTGCAGTGATGTCGACCTCCTGCTTGCTGAGGAGGTTGCCGCCCCAGTAGAAGACCAGAGCCGAAAGCAGCAGAACCATGGCTTGCGACACGGCGAACCCTCCAGCTCCGTAGATGAGGTACCGGGTGCGCTTGGGGTCGGCCTTGGCACGCTCGTCGAACACTCGCATAGTCTCGGCCTCTCTTCCGAGCGCAGCGACGGTCTTGATCGCATCCACGTTTTCAGAAACGTACGAAGCAGCGCGATCCGCAGGTTTCTGGGCCACGTTTTCGTACTTTTCCAGCATGACGATGTTGAGCCATCCCGAAATGAAGAGGATCAAGATCGGAGGAAGACACACCACCGCGGTCTTCCATGAGAGGACAAGGGCGAGAATGATTGATCCCAAAAGATTGATGGTCGAGATCAAAACCGAAGCCAGCACCAAGCCGGTAGCAGCAGCGACATTGGCCGGGTGGCTAGACACTGCGGCGCTCATGGCTCCACTGGCATGCTCCTCGGAATCGAAGAAGCCAATCTCTTGTCGAATCAATGACGACAGGCCGTCCTTTTTGAGTTTCCTCATGACATGTTCCGAGGCGGTCTCGAGACCGAAGCTGCTGATCAAGACGATCGCAATATCGACAAGTGCAAGGATGAGGAACCATAGCGCAAATCGGTTCGTCTCACGCTTCAGACGCGCGTTGTCGCCCTCGATAGAGAGCGAGTTGACCGCACCACCGGTAAGCCACCCGGCGATGGGGAAACTTCCTCCGACCGCGATGGATCCCAGGATGCCGACAGAGAACCAGAGCTTTTGATCTTTTAGGTAGTGCCACAACGTCTTCAGCAAGCGACGATTTTCTTGCCTGCGCTCGATCTTGCTGAGCTTTACACTTCCCGGCTTGCTGTCTATGCTCTTTGCGTCCTCCGAGGCTGCCGTCATTGGGACGACAGCAGCTGCGTTGGTGGGCACGGCGACTTCTGAATCCCTCGATGTCAGTTCTTGAGCATGCTCGTGCTGGCCACGTCCTGCAAAGGAGCGGTAGGGGTTGTCGGAAGCGCGGCTGTTGCGGTGTCGGCTCGGTGCGCTTGGACGGGACGATTGCCTGTTGAGCGGCTCCTGGGGCAGGACCGAGGTCGAGCAGACTGTCGAAGCGCCATCGACTTTGGTTCGGGTGCCGTCAGACAAGGCGTACATCGAGCCGGCCAGGTCTTCGTCCTGCATTTTTTCTCCTTGTTCGCTGACATCCGATACAGCGACAGAAGAGTCAGTGGACGACTTTGAGATCGACTTGGAAGCGGTGCCTGCCGTCCTGACATCCGGTTTGAGGTCGGACTCGTTTCCATCATTCTCCGACTCGAACTCAGCGAGATGCCTCTGTTGCATCACCATGCTGCGGTATAGCCCACCGTCTCCGGCCACTTTCTTCTGCATGAGCGAATCGTGATTGCCCTCCTCGATCACACGACCATTCTTGAGCACCACGATGCGGTCCGCGTGCTCGATGGTACTAAGACGATGGGCGATCAAAATGGTTGTCATGCCGCGCTCTTCCTGCTCCCTTTGCAAAGCAAGCTTGATCTTGCTTTCGGTGTCAGAGTCAAGCGCCGAGGTGCCTTCGTCCAAACACAGCAGGCGGGGCTCACGCACCAGAGCACGTGCGATCGCGACACGCTGGCGTTGACCACCGGAAAGCAGACCGGTACGTCCACCCGAGATGGGCGTGTCCATGCCTTGCGGAAGTTTGGACACGAAATGCCAGGCCTCGGCCTTCTGCAGCGCTCGCATGACTTTGTCGCGAATGGTTTGCGTCCTTTCTGGATCATGGCCAGCGGCGTCCGGGTTGCCATCAACGTCAGGAAGGTACTCCCATTCGGTGCCGGAGAGGCCCGTGGCCACATTTTCGAAGACGGAAGCGGTAAAGAGCTGTGGGTGCTGCTGAACAATGGCGATCTGGGATCGGAGCCACCGGGTGTTGATTTGGCGAACGTCGTGGCCAGCGAAGATGACCTTGCCGGAGCCTTGGACTCTGGCTTTGCCCGCATCATCGCTCGGATCGGACTTCTCGAGGTCCTCACTCTTTGGCGAATTTTGTACCGACTTCTTGGAGAAGAGCGACTTTTTCTTTGATGCGTCCTTGTCGGCTTCTTTAGGTTCCTGATCTTTCTTGGCCTCCCTGTCATCAAGCTCGTCATGCGGATGAGGGATGTTGGCCGTCTCTGGGTCATACTCTCGGAGGAGCAAGCTCGTGATGGTGGACTTGCCTGAACCTGAAGGACCGACGAGGGCGGTGATCTTGCCAGGCTGGAACAGAATCGAGACGCCCTTGAGACTTGCAACGTTGGGTCGCTGCGGGTAGGAGAAGGTGACGTGGTCGAGTTCGAAGCTAGGTGACCAGTGCTTGTCGTCGGTGGCAGGAACAAGACCATCCTCGTTACGAATGTCGATCTTGGGCTCCCTCTCGATTGCCCGGCGGACTTGCTTGAGCGCCGTGAAGGCATCAAAGACACCAGCAAAGTGGGGGACGATGTTGGCGAGCGAGAACAACGAGTTGAGATAGTTCCAGAAGCTGGTCAAGAGATTTCCGACAAGAACCTTGCCTTCGGCAACATTGATGGCGCCCCACCAGAAGGCCAAGGAATAGGTAATGTTGAGCATAAAGTAGACTGCACTTGTCTCGAGGCCTCGAATGGCAGACTTGCGCATGCCTAGCTTCTCCAGCGGCTTGAGCATGACTTTATCGAAGCGATTGAGTAGCTGAGTCTCCATGCCGAAAGACTGAACCACGCGAACGGAGCCAAGGACCTGCTCGAGGAACGTGGAGGATCGTGCTTCGATACGAAGCGCCGGTGCTCCGACGATCTCGGTAGCCTTGCCAAGGATGCCAAAGATGAACATGGTGAGAGGGAGTAGGGCAAATAGGACGCCTGCGATCCTTGGTGCTTTGATGAAACCAATGATGACCGAGACGAGGAGGGTAGCACCGGACCAACAGATGTAGGCCATCTTCTCACCAAAGCCGGCGCGAATGACCGAGATGTCTTTACTGGCACGGTTGGCAATCTCTCCGGCGCCGTGAAGATCGAAATGAGAAGCATCCTGGGCCAAGACCGATGCGACATAGGTGTGTCGCAATCGCTGAGTGAGTTGATAAGAGGCGGTGGAGAAGCAGGAGAGGAAGCACCAAGCAAGGAGGAATTCGACAAAGCCGACGATGGTGATGATCCATCCTACGTACGAGGAAGCGTCGCGAATGGTTTGCGGGCTAGAGGCGGATGGGGTGATTCTGTTGGTGTAGATACCGTAGAGAAGGTCGAGTGCAGGCATACCACATCCTGCCAGCAGGGCAGAAAGGAAGCCAAGGGCATAAAGAACGCCTGGATGCTCGAAGAAGGCCCGAGGCGATTTGACGAGCGAAGGCACGGGTGGACAAAACGAGAAAAGGTAGAAGAACGTAGGTAGTCGAGTTTGGTGAGCCTCGAAAGGGAGACGCGCAACGGCGCGGGTGGCCTGTTGATGGGATTGCATGTTGATTGCCTGATGAGCTTTTATGACGGTAACAGCAGCATCGAGGCCAGATCTATGAGAAGCAGCTGCGAACCGATGGTTGCAGCAGGAAGAGCGTGGATTTTGACGCAAGCAAAAACAATCTGGGCGGCAAGTGGAAGCACGATGAAAGATTGTCTATGGTGGGATAGGGACCGAGACCGTTGTAGTAGATGAAGATGGTGGTAGAGGGAAGAGGCCGATCCCTTTCTCAAGGCTGAGTTGATGACCCTGTCGAGCCAAGCACACTTGATCGGAACGAAGGCCGATGGCTACGATGTGACGGGACGAAGTGGAGTGGGAAAGCGACACATTTCGCTCGACTCAGCATATCGGCGAACCCGACCGTGTTGGCTGGGGTCAAAACGGCGGCGGAAATCGAAATGCTCAATTTTACTCTGGGATTTTTCTTGGCAGCAAACGAGCAGCAACTGCAGCACAGTGTAAGGCGGTTCGTTCGTTAGGCGCCCACTTCTTTGTCAATAATGAAATCAATTATCCGCAGAAGTACGTAAAATGATGCATCAAAATGTGGAAGCGCGCGTATCGCGGCTGCAGTACCGCACCTTCCGAGCATCCTCGCGAGATTGTGTCGACTTTTCGGTCATTTTTCAGAAAAAGCTTCTAAAATCCTTGAAGCCAAGCATACAGTACTGTATTTCGACACACACACTCTCGACTTGCAGCGATTTCGGAACAAGCCTATCCGAACAAATTGGCATTTTCCATAAAAAAATGGCGTTGTTCCGCGGCGATGCGTTGACGAGTGACCAACAGCACCGTAGACCCCCGCGGTGCCTCGGGAGCACATGTCCAATACCGCCTGGACCCTACACGTGCTTTCCATTCACTGGCTGCAGAGGAGCAAGACCGATCGAATCGCCTGCGGGCGTTTTGTGCAATACCGTGTAGACGCTTTTCAGCATAGGAATGCCGGCAACAGCGGGTAAGAAGGGGTTGGTCGTGCCCAGCAGAAGACTCAAACAGCCGGGCATCGTGGCATCATGGCTCTCCATCAAAACGTCCTCGTCGCGAATCGGGATCTTGGTCCCGTCCGCAAGTACCAGCTCGACGCCTAGCTCGGTTTGGCATGGCATCGAATACACGATGGGTTCCGTCTCGGTCTTGTTCACTGTGATCCCAGGTCGTTCCATGATGGCAGCTACGCGTGACGCTGGTAACATCACCACCGACGATCCCGAATCGAGCAACAGATCCATGCTGTCTACCTTTGCAGCGCCTTCGGCTGTGACAACACTTTCCGACAGCGACCACCCATCGTCGCCTTGCACCTTGAAGAATGACATCTTGGTGTACTTCTCGAAATCGTATCCCCCAACCTCCATGCTTGCCCTTGCTCCAAAGTCAAGCGCGATCACTTCGTCGAAATTCTGATCCTGTTTCGCCATGGTATCCAAGACTGGCTCGGGGTCAGCATTCAGTTTGCGACCTAGACCCAGAAGTCCGTCGTGCTGAAACATGCCGTCTCTGGCAAAAGTCTTGCTTGCTCCGCCGATCGTGGCGTTCTTGATTTCCATCTCGCCCAACCTCACTACATCGGTGAATAGCTGGAGGTCCATCTCGCCATCCCCGTACGCTTCATGGTCGTCACGCCGACCCTGGCTGGTACTGGACTGGGTAGCGTGGTACAGCTTCTTGGTGTTTGCGCCTGGACAGTCCTGTTCGGTGCAAGTGGCTGCGATGGCCCAGGTGAGCATGGAGCCTGTATCGGCTGTCAAGTTGAAGAACTGGGCCGGGGTGCCGAAGCTGACAAGGGCATTGTACGTCTGGCCTAGCATCGTTGGGTATCCCCCCACTGCGTTGAGATTGATCACCATGCCTCGTTTTGGGGTCGGTGCGGGAGGCGATTTGTCCGCAAAATCACCAGCCAGCTTCAATTCGCCATAGATGAAGTTTCGCTTCTTCTCTTCCGCCCAGGTGGCATAGCGAGCAGCGATGTATTCGTAACCCGCTTTGACGTCGTTCTTGTTGATCTTGTCCCCATTTGCTGGTGAGACGCGTCGCACCAACCTAGCTTGCAAACTACCAATCGAAAGCAGGATCAGCGGCACTAGGCCGAAGAAAACACCGTTGCCGATTATCATCCTTGCCAAAATCATGGAGGTGAGAAAGCAAAACCTGCGGGGTGGATCTCAGAGAAGTAGCTTTTATCGCTTCATACCATGGCGTGAGGGTTGCCACACAAATGAACTTGAGCTATGAAGTGGGCACCATTTCCCAGTCTCTCAGGGTCTTTCGCCACTCTTTGCCGGTGGGTTCGAGACGCCAATTGGACACCCCATCGCACAGTCTTTCCAGCCGTTCGGTGGGGTTTCCCAGCCTGCCCAAGTCACTACAGTGGATCTGAATGAGCACAACAGCACGGAAAACGCCATCGTGTCACACGGTTTCGCCGCATGACTTGCACGTCAAGGTGATCGGGGTTTTGCAGTTGTTCATAACCATGCATGCGCGGTTGCCCGAACTTGCGTCCTTCATCATCGCACCAATCGCCTAGACTTCAGCCTCGCACGTTTGGGCTTTCCACATTCAACAACAGACATATCGACAACTGACAGCATAAATTTGAGAGTACGTTACGACGATTCGCATACATCGACTTAATAATCGTAGCCAACCTCGGCGACTCTGCCCACATTAGCCGGGATAGGCGCAACAAAGTCGCTGAGGTCGAAAGCATTGACATCCCTGGTAGCACACTTAGCCGCCAGATCGCTTCGGTTCAGCAGCTCCAAAGCCACCCTGAATGTCTCCCACAGACTTCCGCTCGTTGCGCTCGAGTTCGCATCGCCTCCAACCATACCCAACGTCTCCGCTTCAGCTTGCTGCAGCGTCAGCGCAGTGTAGATGTGCTCAGCCGCATCCTGATACATCTTGAGGTTGAGACACGAGATCGATAGGTTGAAGTGGCAACGCACAAATTCCGGCTGCAGATTGAGCGCATGGTGGTAGTACTGAATCGCCTCGGCACTACGACCAGAGTTCGACAGAGTTGCACCCAGTCGATTGTACAACAGCCAGTCTTGAGGGCGCACAGACAGAGCCGTCGAGAAGCAATCCACCGCCTTGTCGTAATCCTCGCTGGAATTAAAGATGACGCCCAAAGCCACCTGCACGTCGGCGTCGATCTCGCCCTTCTCGCCACCACTCCTAACCATGGCAATCAAAAGATGAGTGAGACGAGAATGCTTCTCCACGACGGTCGCGCTGGTGCCGCTGCTCGAAACGGAATCGCTCCTGTTCCTCTGATCGCTCGTCGAGTTGGCAAACTCGGCAGAAGCACGAGCTACCACATCGCGGTACTTGTCGTTGCGCTCGATCCATTGTTCGATGGCATCATAGGCAGCAGTTCGGTCATTCTCGTTGGTGTAGCTGACAGCGAGCGCGAGCCAAGCATCTTTGAGATCAGCATCAAGATCGAGCGCCTTGCGCAGCGCAGCGATGGCTTGCACTTCTCGTTCGTTTTCTTGCTGCTTGACACCAAGGTCGTACCAAGCGGAAGCGTTGGTGGGATCCTGTTGCACGGCGGCTTCCTTCTCCAAGACCGACTCGAGCCCAGCCGGGAACCCACCGGCATGAACAGCGTGATGGCGAGTGGTTGACACGTAAGGGTTGTCACTGAGGAAGCGGTACTTCGGAGCAGGCTGCATGGTCGAAGTTTCCGCACGCTGAGGCATGGTGACGGGTCGGATTCCGGCCGATGTGACTTCGAAGTTGTCCCAATCGCTTTGCAACTTATCCCATTCCGCCGTCTGCGCACTTGGCAAACCCTTGCCCTTGGTCCCCTCCCACCTCCTGCCTACAAAGTCAAGCTCGTCATCCTCCATTTCTGCCCCCCTGTTCATGTCTTCCTCCCATCTTCTGTTGAAGGTGCTCGCATGAGGAACATTCGCACCCAGTCTCTGGTACTTCTCAAATTCCCTGGCGTCAGCATCATCCTCTCTCATTCTCTCCTCGACATTCCCACCATCTCCTACAAAAGCACTCGCCATTGCTTCCCTCTCGATTGCCGCCGATCGAGCATCTTCTTCCGCCCAGAGATCGTTCAGGGCTTGCTGATTGTCCACCTGCTGCTGCACCCTTTGCTCTGGCGTCATTGCCGACTGCAATCCATGATTTTGCTGAAGATTCCTCTGCACCGTAGGCGGAAGCTGAGTTGAACCCAGCCGGTTCGCCCAAACGTAAGCTTCGTTCTGCGTCTGAGGAGTCTCCCTTGCTTTCCCTTTGTCGAGCGTAGTAGGCATGGAGGAAGTTTCGACAATGTTGTCGCCCTGAATACCGGCTTGCTTGTCGCGAATCTTGCGCATGAGATCCAAAAAGTTGCTCTGCTTGAATTTATCGGATTGGTCATGCTCGACGGATGAGACCAGTCGACCTGCTGTGCGGGCCAGTTCATCTTTCTCTAGCGGATCGTTGTAATCCACCTTGTCAATCGGTTTCGCCTGTTGGACCAGGGGTTGAGCTTCTGCAAATTTTGAGGAGGCTTCGAAAGCGGTGAAAGCTTCAGCCCACTTGGAATTATCCACTTGAGGAGCCGGCGTAACTTGCAATGGCTGATGCTGCACGTGTTCTTGCATCGGACTGGGTTGGAATTGCATAGGCATCATTCCACCCATCCTCAGCCCCATAGGGATGACGTTGGTATGGATGGCATGATGCTGCTGCTGCTGCTGTTCGTTCTGCATCTGCTGAGGTTGTTGCAGCTGGGCTTTTCCCGCTGCTTCAGCGCTGAGAAAGTCGGTTGCCCATCCACTTGGCGCAGCCCTGTGTGCCGCAGAAGCATTGTTCTGGAAGGCAGGTCGAAAGCTCGCCTCGAGGTCGGCCATAGTCGGCGCTGGCTGTTGTGTACGGGGTCGACCGTGAGTTTGCATAGGCGCTCTTGATCCACTTGGCAAATTGCCTCTCAGTTGAGATACATCAAAGGCATCGTGATTCTGCTGCACAAACGGAAGTTGCTGAGCCGGAGTGTTGAAGAAAGCGGCTTGCTGTTGCTGGCTCGAGCCTGCGCCGATATTCGACCTGAAACTTGGCGCTCCCTGTTGCTGATACGACCCGGAAGTGAACGAATCTTGCTGAGCGCCTCGGTCGTGCCCAAAGCGTTTGCCGATGTTCTGCAATGGGTTAGAAGGCCCACATCCAGCCCCTCCCGAGACGAGGTCCGACATCGACATGTTGGCGATGTGAAGAGCAGTCGCCCAAGATCGCCTTCAAGAAGCGGAGGGAGCCGAAAGGGCGGGCGGAATAGAGAAAAGGTCGATGTGGAAAGGGAACGACGATGGATAGATGAGGTTAAGTGGAAAAGGTGGCAGGGGCTGAGTCGAATGTCTTGACGAGGTTCTTGGACTCCGCTTTTGTGGCAAAGAGCAAAGCCGGTGCAACCGGAAGTCGATTTACCTGACTTGAGCCGAATCAGTGGAATTTTTATTCACTGCATTATTCTGGGCAAGGCGCAGGAAGCGAGCGATGCAAATCGTCCGACAAGCGTAACTGCCAGCGGCTATTTCACGTGCGATTGCATGGCGTGACCCATTTTGCGCAGGGATTCACGGTGTTACATTAGCGTTTCGCACATCCTTTTCACTGCGTCACCGTATTTAATGCTGTGGTGTATGCTGTGAAGTAGTACGGCACTCAAACGTGGTTGAAAGGGAATCTTGAATAGGGACAATTCTCGATTCAGGACAGTAGGAGGAGCATAAGAGAAAGGATACCAACACGTACGCGAAACGATTCAACAAGTCCACAACCTGGTTGGCTCACCGACATCAACGAGCACTACCATCAAGGTCTGGGCCAAGGCTAACCTGCCGCCTATAGGTCCTCCGAGTGCGGCAGGATTCCCTTCTGCCTCAACGCATCCACGTTGGGTCTCGATCCTAGCTCCTTTTGTAGCTGATCGCCGATCCTGGCCCTCTCGAGCTCCTCCTTCTTTCCTTGCAATGCTGGTGCAACAGACTGATCCTTCAAAATACCTCGGTTGACCAGCTCATCCTTCTCCGGCCTCCTCTCCAGCCTACCCTCCAATTTGTCCGTCAGCTGACTCTTCTGCAGCTCATCCCGCTTGGCCTGAAGGCTGGGCGCCACGGATTGATCCTTGAGAATTCCACGGTGGACGAGATCATCCTTTTCGGGGCGACGTTCCAGTCGACCTTCGAGACGGTCCGCGAGTTGCGACTTTTGCAGTTCGTCTCGTTTGGCTTGCAGCGAAGGTGCAACGTTACCGGGCTTTAGGATGTTTTTCTCCTCCAGTTCGTGACGGTCCGGTCGGTCACCAAGCGAGCGCTCCAGTCGGGCGCGGTCCTGGTCGGAAAGATGACTCTTGATCGCACCTTCATCGTTGATGCCGGCACGTTCGGCGTGCATCGTAGCAATGTCGATGGTTTGGTTCATGGTGCTGAATGTTGATCAATGTCAATGACTCGATGCTGTTGGATGTAAAGGTGAGAATGCGAATGTGGAGCTCTGAAAAAGGGTTGAGGAGGGATGCGGGAGGGATGCGCGGCGATGTGGAGCTCAGGGGCGTCAGGGTTGTCATATGCACGGGTCAAGCTCGAGCCAAACTGAGCCTTCCGCCCTCCACAAACCAACCAGAAACAAAACGGAAAAGAAAATTCAGCCTCTCAACGCACACGCATGCAGGATCATGCACAATGGGGCAGTGTTGCTCTCTCTCTCTCTCTCTCTCTCTCTCTCTCTCTCTCTCTCTCTCTCTCTCTCTCTCTCTCTCTCTCCTCTCTCTCTCTCTCTCCCTCTCTTTTTCCAGCTTTTCTCGGTACGCAAGGGTTGAGCCACATCTCTAAATTCAGCTGCATGCTTTTAGACTCTACTCTACTCTACACTCCACTCCACACCACACCACACCGCTTCACACAAGAATCACAATTTTATGCTATGTCATATGAGATCAGGATGTTGGCAACGGTCCCCCTTGGGTCGAGACGCTCTACGCTTGATTATATTTTCACTACCATAGAATACATAATTGATGATGGTGTTGGAGCCTGTGTGGCTTAACTCAGAGCAAGCAGTTGCAAAGATCGGAAGAATACGAAAGGGTAAAAGATCGAAAGAACGAGCGCTGTGTCCGGGTGGTGGGCCCCTTCAGGCAGCAGCGAGCGGCTTGTCGTCGTCATCGCTGTCACTTTCGCTCGTCATCGTGCTATCGCTGTCACCATGTTCCTCCACCGCCTTATCCTCCACCTTCAAAGGCTTTCCCAGCTTCTTGTCCGCAGCAGTTTGCTTCTTGATCACTCCATTCGCTTTGGGCTCGACCTCCGCGTCCGTCATGGCAGCAAATGACCCTCCATTGCCGCCTTTGCGTTCAGCAGAGTCGAGCTTGCGCATCTTGGATTGAGCATCCTTGACAAACACCCACTTCGACGAAATGTCGCGCCCATCGTCGCCCGATGCAGCCCATTTGAACTTCTTCTGCAAGCCCATGGCAAAGAACTGGGAAATGTTCATCACTTGCAATCCCAGCTCCATCTTCTCGCTATCTCCCGTCGAATTGGCGACGCCTGTCTTGGCGCCACCGCTTTTGCCGGCCTTGGCGCCCTTCCTTTTGGGTTTGACGTCTTCCTCCTCTTCCTCTTTCTTGACCTTCTTCTTGCCCGCGGCCGTCTTGCCCAGTCCCATATCCTGCAGACGTTCGTCCCACTCCTTGAGCCAAGCCGACGTGATGCGCGGATCGATGTAGTTGAGCTTCGAAGTGCTGAGCGCGACATCGGAAGTGTTGTTCTTGTTGACCAGCTCGGCCTCCTGCTTCTTGATCATCTCGTGCTTGCTGAGGATCTTCTTGGCAGAGCTGGCGAAATTGCAACTGGGCGCCTGCGACTTGTTGGTCTTGCGCTCCTTCTCCAAACGCTTGGCCGTGTCGTTCAGCGCTTTGAGTTCTTCGTCGACCTGCTTCTTGTCCTTGAAACCCTTGATGGACGATCTGACCTCTTCTTCGACGTCCTTGGCCTTCTTCGACTTCTTCTTTCCATCCTCAGCAGCGAGGCCCTTCTGCTCGAGCTGATACTGCAGCTCCGATTGTTGACGCTTGAACGTGGATTCGAGCTTGGCTTTCTTATCGGAGATCATCTGCTCCTCGTACTGCTGGACCTTGTCCGCATCTAGCTCCTGCTTCTCCATGATCTTGTCAAACTGCTTCATGAATGGGAACTCCTTGGCCTTGTACTCTTTCTTGAGCTCGCCGATCTTGTGGAAAGTCAGGATCTTCTGTTGCTCCTTCATGATCTCGTATCGAATCTGGAAGATCTTGTCCTGTGTACGCTCGAGGTTGCGGTTGAGAAGCATAGGGTTGACCGTCTTCTGATGGTTACATAGAATAGCCACCTGTCGATTTGCTTCGTTGTAGGCGAGACGGAGGTTGGTCTGGTTGATTTCGCGCTCAGATGCGGTGGGGCGCGACTTGATCCATTCCTCCGTCTGCTCGAGCAGGCCCTGGAAGGTGACTGACGCATTGTAGGTACGGAACACTTTGGCAGAGAGACCCTTCATGTATTTGGACAGGAACTGGTTGACCGAGTTGGGCTGAAGAGGTTGCATCTTGCCTCCGGCCGATTCGACGGGCGCACAGAAGATGGGATCCGAAGGCTTTTTGCGGACAAAGTTGCCAGCCTTGTCCTTCATACCGTTGGTCTTGAGGAACATGGCGATGTTCTTGAAAACGTCCGGGTTGGTGATCTTGAGATCCTCTTCGAACTTCATCGAGTCCTTACCCAAGAACTCGAGATGGATCGTGTCGGGCATCTTGATCTGTGCATGCTCGCAACGCAACGAACAGACACCGTACGTCTCGGCCTCATCTTCACCCTTCTCGTTACCTGCACGGAGCGAGAAGTTGTCGATCAGCCAAACAATGGTGGCAATCTGACGTTCGTGGCGAATCTTGGACTTCAAGTTCTTGTTAACATCACGACGGATCTGCTTGACCACCGTATCGAGCTTTCGTGCTTTTTCGAACTTTTCGCGATCCGAGTTGGTCTTGAAGTTGGAGGTGGCGTCGAGGAAAACGTACTTGTACTGGCCGTTGATGTTCTCCTTCCAGTATGCGAGCCAGGTGACGTCCTTCTTTTCGACCACTTCAGCCCAGTCGCCCATGCCTGCCGGTGGTTGGGGTGCGGGGTGTTTGGCGCTGTGGTTGATGGTGATATCTCCGGGGGAAATGCGACGCTTGACTTTGCCTGCCTTTGGATGCGCACCACGACCGAGGAAAAGGCCAGGAGGCTCGACATTGACGTTGCCAACCTTCTGCTCGACACCGTCGACCAAGCAGATCTTCCACTGGAGCTCGTCCGCCTTGCGTGCTTCGATTTCGCGCTTTCGTGCCGAGGGCGCCAAGCCCTTCTTGCGCTCATTCTCTGCATCCCTCAGAGACCGCCAGTAGTTGTACATGTCGCGGAAGTCTAGCTTGTCGAACGATTTGATCTGCGTGCCACATCGAGGAGGGTACTTTTTGAGGTCGGCTTTGAAATCGTCGAAAAAGTTACGGTTGAAGATGGCGTTTTGAGCGTGTTGTGTTTCGAGCTTGACGGCGTAAAACATGGCAACCTCTTCGGTCTCTGGCGAAAGGTCGACGGGCTTGCCATCGTACTTGAGCTTGACATCTTTCGGCAGAGGTTGATATGGGTCCGGGAAGCGAGGACCTTTGTGAACGAGGACATCCCACTTCTTCTCGCCAGAGCCGGTGATGGACATGGTTTTAGGTGGTTTACGATTCGATTTGGCAGACTTGCTCAATGGCTTGTCGTCGTCGTCATCATCGTCGTCGTCGTCATCGTCGCCATCGTCGCCATCGTCGCCATCGTCGCCATCGTCATCGTCGTTGTCGTCCTCTTCCTCATCGTCGTCATCATCATCAGCATTGTCAGAGTCGCTGTCACTTCTCTTGTTGATGGTAGCTGTGAGCGGCACGTCCGAGTCCGAACTTGAGTCGGAGTCGCCGTTGTTGCTACCACCGTTCTCCTTTTTGGCGCCATTCTGAGATGAGAGGGCGGATGTGAGGGGCACATCCGAGTCGTCGCTGTCGCTGTCGCCGTCGCCGTCGCTGTCCTCCACCTTGGGCTTTTTGGCGAGGGGCTTGTCGTCGTCGTCATCGGAGCTGATGTCGCTGTCACCAAAGAGGCTTGGTTTGACTGGACGCTTGGCATTGCCGTTAGAGCTTGACTCCAAAGATGATGGCATGGGCTCGTCTTTGATGTTGACAGCGGCCATGATGGGAGAGATGTGTGAGGTTGAGTCCCGGAAAAGATTGATGAGAAATAGAAGAGCTACTGTGGATAGCTAGGAGAAAAGCCAATGGTACGCTGGGAGGCGGGAAACGCAAGTGGCAGCGAGCTTCGGTACGAGCGATGAAGCGCGAGTGGGGGCCAAGTTGGATGCAGCGGATGGCTAAGGCTAAGGCGACGCACGCTTCGATTGGAAGTTGGAGTCTAGCTGGAGGCCAAATCTGACGATGAATATGATAGCAAAGAGAATGTGTTGGGACGGCTTGAGCGGATGGTGATATTAGCAGCCCTGACTTGCGCTTCTACCGAGACCTGCTCCGCAGTTGAAAGGAAAGACCCGAAGGAGACTAGTAGCAAGCAGGATGTTCCGAAGCGCGCAAGCTGGCTCGTTTGTTGAGATCGAGTAAGGAGAAGGAAGAACAGGGGCCAAGCGAGGGAACAACGCACGCCAAAAAGGAAGTGGTGGTGGTCAGTGATGAAGATGTGGGTGGGTGAGCTGCATACAGTGCAAGCAGACGGGACCGAGCCGAGTCAAGTGATGGTTGACGGGAAGTGTGGCCACCATTTCAATATGCACCGGTCCAGCACTTTTGTTTTTTCTTCCTTCAACAGCTGAGTACAGCACAGTAGCGCTCAGAGTAACTCGAAAGCGCCAAACAGTGCGTCGAGTCGTGTCTCATTTGGCTTTTTTGTGCCAACACAGACCGACGCGTGGAGGTTGTGCGTTTAGGGGAAAATAAAAATTAAAATTAAAATAAAAAAATAAAATAAAAAATGGTGACTTGTCCATGCCCGCCGTGACTTGACTTGACTTGACTTGCGCTGGTCTCGAGATGAAATGAGGCAGCCACGCAGGAAGTTGCTGCCAAAATCGCTTAGCGCGCCGGACAAGTTCAGTGCTGTGACTGTAGTGTGCTGCTGTACAGGATGGAGGAGGTTTCCGACGCCGAATGCGTCTCGCGGCAGCTCGGGTCGAACGCGTTTGTCGTGAGATGAATGCAAAGTCTAACAATGTTACCTGAAGCGATGCCATTGACTATCACATATCGCGCGAGTGAGCCGTACAAATTCGGTTCCGGGCTTGGAGGTGCTTGAGCTCGAATGCTTGGAGCTGCAACCATCGGCGTGCTGCTCCACAATTCAATTGACATTTCTCATCTACTGATTGGCGTCACTCTCCTTCTGCTACATCCCGATCACTGCAAGCTGGCTCAATCACATCAAAGGTAGGTGCATGACTTGGCATTGGCTCTGGATAGCATCGAAGTCACCGCCTCGCATCGACAAATTCAACTCTAGCATCGAGAGCATTCGAGACGGTATCTGTAGATTAAGGACGACCCTGCATTTTGTCTTGAGCATCTTGCTTTCCTCTCACACCACTGGAGGCCTTCGACTGCATTGATCTGTCCACTTTGGATGTCAAGGTGAACCAAGCTAGAGCATCGACGCTGACGCTCGATTTTCGTCCCTCTATCCTCATCTTTTCTCTTCTGCTACTCTTCCATCGACCACCCTCGATGCTTTACGATACTGCGCGTGCATACTCTCTCGCCTGCTCACCCGTTGCAAAGCTAGCTCAGCACCTTGCTCTTCCTCCAGACGAACGCCACAATGACACAGCTCTACCGTGACCCTTGGGCCAAGCGCGAGGCATGGCGTAAACATCCAGTCTTCTCGCACCGTTTCTTCCTTCGCAACATGTTCCCCGGTTTCGGTCTCGGACTGGGTGCGTTTGCAGTGTACTTGGCATTCGACACGATCACACATCCTTCCAACATCGAGAAGCTCAAAGAGGAGGCACGCAAGCAGACCGGCAAGGATCACTAAGCATCGACATGCTACAATCCACGACCTGCAATTCGAGATATATTCGTTAGTTGAGCGGTCCAAAGAGGCTGGGTTTGATTGTGATACCAAGCAGAGGATTCCACGTGCAGTCCAAGCAGCATATCAGCAGCAGGCCAAGTGAAGTGAGCGTATGGCCCACATTCGAATGCGCTCAGCTTGAATCGACATGAAAGGTCAACGAGCCAGCCCGCCGGAACCAGATCGGATCAATGTTGCCGATGAAAGACAAGACGGACGAGCTCGACTCTCCAAATTTTAGAGGCCAACGATAATGTTGAATTGCTTCATGAACACATAGCGAAGAAACAAAATTTCTTCTTAGCCTGCGCTCGCACGATAAGAAGAAAATCGGAGATACATCACCAACAAGAAAGAAAAATCGTGTGGCATCCAACACCTCGAAACGAAATTCCTTCTGAGCACGCAATCCCTGGATCGAGATGGCGCCTTTTTTGAAAAGAACGGCTTCTCCGCTCTTGCGTAGATCGCTGCTGCTGCTGCTGCTGCACCGTTGAGTCATGGTCAAACACCCTAACCCTAGGCTGTCAGCGAATTACGGCTGTGCATTTCATCCTTTGACATTTCACACCCCCATGCAATCGTGCAAAGGGTCCTCGAGAAGAAAACACCGTCGGGCACAATGCGTT
This sequence comes from Anthracocystis setariae, assembly GCA_928724745.1. Lineage (NCBI taxonomy): Eukaryota > Fungi > Basidiomycota > Ustilaginomycetes > Ustilaginales > Ustilaginaceae > Anthracocystis > Anthracocystis setariae. The sequence continues at coordinate 812,928 of CAKMXJ010000006.1, read as the reverse complement.
GGCCTTTGCGAATCGCCTCTTCGCCAAACTTCTGAACGCAGATCGCTCACACAAGCCAGTCCGATTGAGCCTTTCTAGTCGTCTTGTTCCTGGTGTCGAGCTAAGCTGCGTGCGTTGTGTGATACCTGCCAACATTCCAGCGGGCAGGAAGAGGATATCGAGTTAAAAAAAAAAAGTCAAGTGGAGCCGCCGCCGCTGCCTCCTTTTCACCGGGCATCTAATCAGTAAAAGAAAAGTAGGAGAATTTCTCCAAGATCGCGGCGATAATGCCCACGCACAGGACGTGCATGACGAGTGCAGATGGCAGATGTAGTACTTACTGCATGGCATTGCACAATTGCCGAAACGGATCTTCCGGTCGTCCCAGCAGTACTTCTTGGTCCCCTTGGTCCCGGACTGGACTGGACTGGACTGGACTGGACGGAACTACCGTTTCGTTTTCAGCAATGTGCCGAGGCGCAACTCAACTCGTTCTTTGGCTTCGCCTCGAGAGGTTCATTTCACCCGAAACCAGACCGTTGACTGTGCCAAGCCGTAGCAGCTCATCAGTAGAAAGTAGTTCTTCCATTTGCCCAGTCTGCGTTTGTCCAGTCTGCGGTGGGTCGGAACAGCCGGAATCCGTTCAAGTACTGCACTGCAAACGACGCTCGGCAACGGCAGATCCGTTCTGGTCGATTGTATGCCATGTTACAGGGCACCCAAAGTACAGTAGTTTGAGAATGCGTGCGTTAGTGAGTGTGGCCATATTGAGGTCCGGTGTTGCCTTCAATACTTTGTTTCGTTCCCACTTCACCCCACCGACTACCTCCTTCCTCGCCTCCTGCTTCTTCCTTGTCCTCCCACCCCATTCACCCCATCATCTCCTCCTCCTCCTTCGTCCCTCCTCCAAGGTCGATCGTATTCCAACATGGCCAACGCTCCTCACGGTGGTGTCCTCAAGGACCTTCTCGTTCGTGATGCTCCGATCGCCGCGCAGCTCAGCGCTGAGGCCGATACGCTGCCCGAGCTCGTGCTCACCGAGCGACAGCTTTGCGATCTCGAACTCATCATCAACGGTGGTTTCTCTCCCCTCCAAGGTTTCATGAACCAGGCGGACTACAACGGGTGCCTCGACAACATGCGTCTCACCGACGGCAACCTCTTCCCCATGCCCATCACTCTCGATGTCGACCAGAACCAGATCCAGAAGCTTGGCATCCAGCAGGGTGCTCGTATCACCCTCCGTGACCCGCGTGATGACAACGCCATTGCCATCATCACCGTCGCCGATGTCTACCCCGTCGACAAGGTGCGCGAGGCCAAGGCTGTTTTCGGCTCGGATGACCTCGCTCACCCTGCCATCACCTACCTTCACAAATCCGTCAAGGCATTCTACGTTGGTGGTGACGTCCAGGCCATCTCGAAGCCCAATTACTACGACTACGTCGCTCTCCGATACACGCCAGCTGAGCTGCGTCAGCACTTTGCCAAGATCGCCTGGCGCAAGGTGGTGGCGTTCCAGACGCGTAACCCTATGCACCGTGCTCACCGCGAGCTGACTGTGCGAGCTGCTCGTCAGCGTCAGGCCAACGTGCTCATCCACCCCGTGGTTGGTATGACCAAGCCTGGTGATGTCGACCACTACACGCGTGTTCGTGTCTACCAGTCGCTCATGCCTCGCTATCCCAACGGCATGGCTACGCTTGCTTTGCTTCCTCTGGCGATGCGTATGGGTGGTCCTCGTGAGGCGCTGTGGCACGCCATCATTCGAAAGAATTTTGGTGTCACCCACTTTATCGTCGGTCGTGACCACGCCGGTCCCGGTAAGGACAGCAGCGGCAAGGACTTCTACGGTCCCTACGATGCGCAGACGCTCGTTACCAAGTACACCGAGGAGCTCGGAATCGAGATGGTGCCCTTCCAGCAGATGACCTACATCCCCTCTACGGACGAATACCAACCCGTCGACGAGGTCACGCCCGGTACGCAGACCATGGACATCTCTGGTACCGAGCTGCGTCGGCGTCTGCGCACGGGTGCTGCGATCCCGGACTGGTTCTCATACGAATCCGTTGTGAAAACCTTGCGCGAGTCGTATCCACCCAAAGCCAAGCAGGGCTTCACACTGTTCCTCACGGGTCTGCACAACTCGGGAAAGGACGCGATTGCACGCGCATTGCAAGTGAAGCTGAACGAGCAGGGTGGACGATCGGTTTCGTTGCTTTTGGGCGAAACGGTTCGAGCTGAGCTTTCGTCCGAGCTTGGTTTTTCGCCCGAGGATCGGGATAAGAACATTCAGCGTATTGCGTTTGTTGCGGCCGAGCTAACGCGCGCTGGTGCAGCCGTGATCGCTGCCCCCATCGCTCCTTACCACAAGTCCCGAGCCGCCGCCAGGGATACCATCACCAAAACCGGAGGTGCAGGCAACTTCTTCCTCATCCATGTAGCTACGCCGCTGGAGTTTTGCGAAAAGACCGACCGAAAGGCCAACTACGCCAAGGCAAGGTCCGGTCAGATCAAGGGTTTCACAGGTGTAGACGATGTATACGAGGAGCCCCAGGATGCCGATCTCGTCGTCGATATCAGCAGACAGAATGTCGCCGAAATCACCCACTCGATCATCCTCTTGCTCGAAGCCCAGGGTTTGATCTAATTTACCCATAGCTCAGATGCCATGCATGGATACAGACCTTTTACTCTCACCGATAGAAATCAAAACAAAAAAAAAAAAAAAATCGAATCACTTGTTTCGCCATCTTTGGGCTTCTGTCTTTGTCGGCTGTCTGGCACGGTTTGTCAAGGTCCTTGGCATCAACAGTGAGTAGCGCCACGCATCGTCTCGACTTTTTTTCCTCCTTCCAAACCCGACCTGTTGGATTTCCCACCCAATTCACCTCACGATCACAATCTTTCCTGGCAGAAACTGAACGAGAAATCGAGCCATATATTAGTGAGAATGCAGAAGAAACGAGTGTATGTTTGTTGTACAGAAAGAAGAGAGAGAAAGAAAAAAAAAAAAAGAGAGAGGACGAAAAGGGAGTGTGTTCGTTTGGTTGGGATTTGAGGGAAGCCGGTACCTCTTCGTCCGGTGCCAACCCTCCAGGGGTTTGCCCGTAAACGAGAACGGATCGAGCTTCCTCGTCTTCTCCTCTTTTAAACTCGCACCCTTTCTACAAAACGAATCGATGAGGACGATGCTACGCTACTCGAGGGGCGCGGTCAGATTTAGAAGACGCGCGAACCCATGGGACGGTTGCGACGCAGATGGATCTGGAAGTTATCACCCGTCGGAGGCCCAACTGTAATCCCAAGACCGGTGGGGAGGTAGACGTTACCGTTTCCGCCACCGTTCTTGTCGCTGTTGCTTCCAACATTCTGATCGTTACCGACGATGATGTTGAAGTTACCGTTTCCACTTCCCTGATCACCCGAACCGACCTTGTTGCCCGTCCCGAGGATCAGGTTACCATTACCATTGCCAGTCCCTTGACCGGAACCACTGCCACCGTTCCCGTTGTTGGAACCGACCTGGTTGTTACCCAAGCTCAAGTTACCATTCCCCGACCCGGACCCGTTCCCAGAACCAGCATTGTTGTTTCCGTTGTTCTTGCCGATCTCGCCACCACCGACGTTGAGGTTGCCATCGCCAACTCCGTTGAGCGCACCAGAGTTGCCGTTGCCGTTGCCGCTACCCGAACCAGCATCCTTGGACAGGTTCAAGTTGCCGTCCAGAAGACCGTTGCCTGAGCCTGAATTGTGGTTGCCGTTGTTGCTGCCGCCGCCCGAACCAGCGTTGAGGTTTCCATCGCCCACGCCGTTCAGAGATCCAGAGTTCTTGTCTCCGTTGTTTTGGCCGTTGCCTGAGCCGAGGTTTCCGTTACCGCTGGCGACACCATTGGCTGAACCAGAGTTGTCATTACCAACGTTGTTGCCGTTCTTGGAGCCAGCGTTCAGGTTGCCGTCAGCGACACCGTTGAGCGAGCCAGAGTTCTTGTTACCGTCGTTGCCGCCGTTGTTGGAACCAAGGTTGCCGTTTCCACTGGCAACACCGTTGGCTGAGCCAGAGTTGTCATTACCAACGTTGTTGCCGTTCTTGGAGCCAGCGTTCAGGTTGCCGTCAGCGACACCGTTGGCAGAGCCCGAGTTCTTGTTGCCGTCGCTGCCACCGTTGTCGGAACCAAGGTTGCCGTTACCGGCAGCAACACCGTTGGCCGAGCCAGAGTTCTTGTCGCCATTGTCGTTGCCGTTCTTGGAACCTGCGTTGAGGTTACCATCAGCAACGCCGTTAGCCGAGCCTGAGTTCTCGTTTCCGTTCTTGTTGCCATTGTCGGATCCCAGGTTTCCATTGCCGTCAGCAACGCCGTTCAATGAGCCCGAGTTCTTGTCGCCATTGTCGTTACCGTTCTTGGAACCTGCGTTCAGGTTACCATCAGCAACGCCGTTAGCCGAGCCCGAGTTCTCGTTTCCGTTCTTGTTGCCGTTCTGGGAACCAAGGTTTCCATTGCCGTCAGCAACGCCATTAAGCGAACCCGAGTTCTTGTCGCCATTGTCGTTACCGTTGTGGCTTCCGAGGTTGGCATTACCGTCAAGGTTGCCATTGCCGGTTCCGGAGTTGTCGTTTCCGTCTCCGTTTCCGTTGTGGCTGCCGGCGTTGAGGTTTCCATCACCGTTGCCGTTGAGCGCACCGGAGTTGTGGTTGCCGTCGTTGTTGCCGTTGTGGCTTCCAAGGTTGCCATTGCCATCAAGGTTGCCATTGCCAGTACCAGAGTTGTTGTTGCCGTCATTGTTGCCGTTGTGGCTTCCGACGTTGAGGTTTCCATCACCGTTGCCGTTGAGGGAACCCGAGTTGTTGTTGCCATCGTTGTTGCCGTTGTGGCTTCCGATGTTTCCGTTGCCGTCAAGGTTGCCATTGCCAGAGCCGGAATTGTTGTTTCCGTCATTGTGGCCGTTGTCGCCACCGAGGTTGCCGTTGCCATCACCGATGCCATTACCGGAGCCGGAGTTGTTATTGCCATTGCCGCCATTTCCACCTCCACCACCACCGTTACCTCCTCCTCCACCACCGTTGCCTCCTCCTCCTCCTCCTCCACCACCGTTACCTCCTCCACCACCACCGTTGCCTCCTCCTCCTCCACCACCGTTGCCTCCTCCTCCTCCTCCACCACCACCGTTACCTCCTCCACCACCACCGTTGCCTCCTCCTCCACCACCGTTGCCTCCTCCTCCTCCACCACCACCGTTACCTCCTCCACCGCCGTGGCTGCCTCCGCCGCCACCGCCGCCGCCAGAGCCACTACCACCGCCACCGGATCCACCACCAGATCCACCACCAGATCCACCACCAGATCCGCCGCCAGAGCCGGAGCCAGAGCCGGAGCCCTTACCTCCAGATCCACCGCCAGATCCACCCCCAGAGCCGGATCCAGAGCCAGAGCCCCAGCCAGAGCCAGAGCCAGATCCACCCCCAGAGCCGGATCCAGAGCCAGAGCCCCAGCCAGAGCCAGAGCCAGAGCCAGAGCCAGAGCCAGAGCCAGAGCCAGAGCCAGAGCCAGAGCCAGAGCCAGAGCCAGAGCCAGAGCCAGAGCCAGAGCCAGAGCCAGAGCCGGAACCAGAGCCCTTACCGCCGGAGCCAGATCCAGAGGCACCGCTCTGACCACCGGAACCTTTACCGCCGCTACCCCAAGGTTGGGTAGTGCAGGTGCAGTAACAATTTGCCAGCGGGGCTTCGGAGTATGTGGTAACGGGGAAGTATTGGGGAACATGAACGGCTGAAGTTGCGTTCTTGGGTTGAGCGGGAGGAGCCGTCAGGTTGTGCGCAGACACAAGACTGAGCGAAGCCAGCACCAATGTGCTAGAGGAAAGCTTGATCTTCATCTTTGGCGATCAAGGAATAAGCCTGAGCCTAGGAAAGGGGCTCGAAAGAGTTACAGAGGGAGAGAGGAGGGGAGAGAGGGTTGATGAGAAGAGAAGAGGAAAAGGGGGGTGAAAGATGGAGGAGGTTGGTGACTTTATATTCGTAGAGAAGGGTGGACATGAGACGACGACGGAGTTTCTTTCTCTGTTTCAGAGAAGGCCAGACGAACGTGAGTGAGGAGTTCGGAGGGGGAACCCATCAGTTTAGACGCATTTCTCCCTTGCAGAGTGTCCATGACCATACCAGAACAAGCCGAGGACGAGGACGAGAGCATCTTGCCAAGCACCCCTACAAAGCAAGAGTAATGAAAGACTTCGGTAGAGAGGAGAATTCTGGAAAGAGGCAGAACACGCTTGGCGACGCAAGCGTACGAAGCCTGTCTCAGCCCTCTTCGCTTGCAGTAGCTCGGGTGGGGATCTATCAACTGTGTTCAGGAGGAGGGACAAGTAGCGTTCGCGTTGTGTACGAGTCACACCTGCCTGTGCGTTGATTGGCAGGCATACGAAAAGTCGTGAGCCGACGCGCTGGAGTCAATTAGTGCGATTGGGCGCAGCATGGCTCGCAGAGAGGCTTGAATGTTTCATCTCGGGGAGTTTGCGGATAAGCGACTCTACCGGCAATGACGAGTAAGGCCAACGGCTCAAGCGACCATTGTGTGCCATTCGAGCAAAGGAGGAAGCAAGGATGGGGAAAAGTAGGGAGTAAACCTCAGAATGATTCTCGAGAGATGCTATGCGGTGCTTGTCTCACGTTGATGTGATGCACGGCCAAGAACAGCCTAACCATGAGCAACGGCCGACGAAAAGGTGGATTTGCAGAAGCGCAAAGAGCAGAGAAGGGTGAATACGCAGATCGAAGCGAAAAGTGACGGCGAAGAGGGGGGGAAAGGGGCGGCGAGGACAACGACGGCGACGGCGAGGGAAAGTACGTCGTGCTCGAGCCTCAATGCCAAACCCGCGGGGTACGTGAACTGTGTGCGACCCCTTGTCACGAGCCGAAGGCGCCAGGAGTTGTGGTAGAGGGGATGCATGTTTCAGTGTCCGCGTTTCGGTTAGCAACGAAAGTCGATCATCGTCGAATGGGGTGGATGGCAGCCTACTGTAAGTGCGCGCAGTTTGAAGTGTGGGCTTGAGGCGATCTACCGGTGGGGAGATGGAAACGGTGAGCGTTTAACGCCAGGAACCAGTTCAGATCAGCAGGTTGCACCCGGCAAACGTTTGCCGCCAATCATGAACCCAGCCTGTGGATACAGTCACCTCGCCGCAACAGCGTCGTAGGCGTGAGGCCCAGTAGCGGCGGCACCAGAACACGATGGCAGAAACGGACAGGCGGTGGTGGTGGTGGTGGTCGTCGTCGTCTTGCAGCCGGCGGAAAAAAGCCCCTTGCAACCACCAGTAGTAAGCGAGATTGATCGACCACCAAAATCGTTCCCAGCCAATTGTCTCAGCCCTCTGGTGCGCGAGCTTTTAGCTCAAGCGAGGCCAGTGAATTGCATTTGATGCAAAACGGGACGTGCGGGGCGCAGCCAGAATGAAACAGAACCAACCCCAATAGAGCGCAGAGAGCGAGCGAGCTTGCAGCAAGTCTGTCTCGCTTAGCCGCGAGGCGATGGAAACTGGAGAGCGCGACAGAACAGATTGGTAGAAAGTAAGGAGGGAGGCAGTTAGTCTGTGTAGGTGTTCGTGTGATTCCGAAGCAGGTCAATGAGAACGAGGGCAGGGTTCACAGGAACGAGCTTTCCGTCCAAAAAGACTGTGCCGATCCCGCGCCACTTTTCTGCTCGAATGCACGTTGCCGGTGCTACTCACACTGTACTGTATGTACAATGTGACACAGAGGTTGCGTGATGCTGTATGAGTTCACGTGTCTTGTCGAGAATGACTGAATGCACTACTGCGGAACGGGGCAACTCGTGTAGCGGCTAAAGCTTGCTTTCAGCTTGACACCCGCATCGAACCTATTCGAAAGTCATGCCACAGTGGTTCCTCACGGGAAAAGACAGGTTGTCCCTCTTGACCACCCAAAGAAAAGATACAGCATTGCAATCCTGACTTCGTGAGTGTGACCACATTTCAGTTTCAGTTAGGGATCCGCAAACATGCACGTTTTGGCTGCGCTTTGGGAGGAAAGCGACAGGATTTCCGACATGATGACCGCCCAGTCTGTCTGTGGGGTCTCGGAGAGGTCGGAAGAGAGATGCCGATTGTGCGGGAATGTTTTGCTTGGCTTTCACGATAATTGTGATTCTGACGGCAAGCGTAGCCGCCGACTGCATTGCTGTGCTGTACTGTATTGTATGTACAGTAATGTTCTGTGCATTACAAGACTGCGGTGTGAGTACAGTACAGTACAACGCTAAGATTTCCCGACCACATTACACATACTACTGGAACATATTGGAATGAATAACCCTGAGATGGACCCATTCTGTAAGCGCGAGCGTGGGCCTCTGTCGTGGCTGCAGCACCATCGAGCGTTACATAAAGAGACATTGGAGCCGGTCAAACATGATGGCCGATTAGTTGCCCGTGTCTCGACTAAGCCAACCGGAATACGGCCAAGAGTCGAAAGCGCAGGCAGACATCTCAGCTGACGAATCGTTTGGGGACCTTGTGATCAGGCTGGCATTTCAGTGGTAAAAATGTTTGTGTGTAAGATGTCGAAACTTTATGCAAATTCAGCCCCGCTCTTGGCAGGTCCATCAAAAGGGCGATGTAAGCGATGTGGGCGATGGGGAGCGACGACTCTCGCACAACTCGATGCGGAGTTTGACGGTAGAATTCAACTCCGCCGTTTTGGTTATTTGGTAGTACAGTAACAGTATATTAATAGTACAGTACAGTAGCAGCAATGTACTGGATGGGCTTGCACCTCGCTTACCAGTGTAGTGGCACTTAGCCTAAACTCGCCTAGCTGAAACTCTCGACCGTATACGGAGTTGTGGGAACGTGTTTGCCGCTGCGTTTGCTTGGGTCGCGACCAGGCACCAATTCTGAGCTGCTACAGTCCAACTCCGATGTTGCTTGGCCTTTTGTTCTTTCACGGCTCCGTAGTTTAGTGAAAGCGCACAGCGGTTTGCGGTTATCCCTCTCAATTTTTTTTTCGTAGCCCGATGGTGGTGATGAGCTTTGTTTTGTTTGCGTCTCAGCCCTGGTCAGAGACATATCTGAGCCTTGATCCCTCTAGCGCAATCATGTGCGCTGACGCGGTGCAAGAAAGCCGAACGAAAAGGACCAACCCTCCAAGGGAGTAGCTCCCAGCGCATAGCACAGTCCAGTGCAATGCAGAGCGAGAACATACGACGTTCGGTTGCCTTGCCTACTTTCTTTGCACGGTACTGTAGCTGTAGCACGCGGCGCTTACTCTATCTCGCTCGGTCTTGTTTCCTTTGGTTCAGCAATTGAGCGTCGGCAGGGATCGACCCGATAAATAACGTTGCGTTTCGGTGATCAGCAAGAAAGCAAGCCCCTTGCACACACACCTACACCGCGATGGAAATGATTTGCTCGCGAGATGCGCCGGTGGCATGGTCGGTAGATCTTTGACTGAATTGGCGCGAGAAAGCGATCATGATTATAGAGTGAGCCCATCCATCACCCACGAATTTTGCCGCTCATCGAACCACGGCTGAATATCGCTTATAATTGGCGAGGCGCTTTGCGAGATTCGCCTAGAGCCAAGAGTGCATTGTCGCTCTCATCTACCCTGAGACCCTTTCGAAAATGCGTTGGCGAGGGGTTGACGCGGGCGGCGGCTGTGGAGGAGAAGCCTCGTTACGATACAAGCGTAGTTCTGACTCAAGTGATGTACTGTACAGTACTGTGCAATCTTGCTTCCGTCACCGTTGACCATGTCGAGACGCAATGTGAGAGTTGTGGTGGCGCGCAGACGGCGTCGCAAGCCCCATGAACACTGGGCAACGGACGGCATCACGGTGGAGTGGGCTGGTAGGCGAGACCTACGGTGAGAAAGCGGCAGCAACTGGTTTACCGATGGATAGGGTTTGAGACTTGGCAAGGCAAGTGTTATGCAGACTGTAGAGGATCGATGTGCGAGTGCAAGGGTGCCCGATTCTGGGGATGGGATCATCAAGCCGAAAGCAAAAGTGACACAAATCAACGCCAACCTAGAGACTGTTCGCCGCCGTGTCATGCCCTCGACCCTCTTTCGAAGAGAAGGCGTCTCTCGTCTAGAGGTACATGACCTACCATCTCTGGTATTGCTTTCGCGGGTCGTGCATGGTTACATGACTGGAACGCTTCAGGTCTACATCGTATGCAATTATTATACGTTATTGACGCAGACAAGGTAGTGATCGTTGATGGATGTGCTTGACCTATGGAATAGTCATGCTGCGTTGACCAAGGCGGTATGCTAAAAGTATTTGTTGGATCATCTGATATTGCACAGCACATGAATGGTGACTGACCCAAGGTTGAGGCGTCGATGGCCTGATTGGTTAGCAAAGTGAACGGTCGAACTTTGGTGGATGCACAGCGGCCAAGGGATCGACGACACCGAGGAGGGCGTAACAAGAGGTTTCAGAGAGTGACTCGCGTGTGGACACGGCTTCTGGCGCCACGGTTGGATCGGCAAGACGAGCAAAAAAGCCCTGCAGCGAGGCTTGCCGATCCGTTCTGGCGCCATAGTAGTCTGTGGATGTGCGCCATAGTAGTCTGTGGATGTGAAGCCGTGTTCCTCGCCGTCCCTCTTTTTCTTTTTTCTTTTTCTTTTTTTTTTTTTTTTTTTTCTCCTGAAGGATGTTAACTTGAGCAAAAGTAAGTGTGTGTTGTTAGCTCCGATCAACAGCACATTTTCAAGCCAGTTTTTTAATTCAATCTCACCGATACGTGCACCCTTGCGTCGATGAAATTACGATCCTTGATCTTCCGGGAAACGGTGGACGGGTGCACCGATCGACGACTGAAGTGAGAGACCAACACGCCGACTGGCAGGGGCTACAGTATATCGATAAGTGAGGGGAATCCAAATCACCCGGATCTCTCCACTCGGTCCACCACCGCTCTCTCTATCTCTCCCTCTATCTGCCTCCTGTAGTTCATCACCCATTGACCCCCCGAAGCGATGATCTGAGATCAACACACGGATATCGACAAGGGGTGGCTCGATAGCAGTGGCTGAACAGCAGCTGGGTTCGATGATATGGAGCAAGAAAGCTTTGTACTGTATGCGACTGACCTAGCCAATGTCGATTGATGTGTCCACGTTCTTCAAAAAAAGGCTTTTTATTTTTGATTTTTTTTTGTTTGATCGCGACTTGGACTGGAGTGGAGTGGAGTGGACTGGACTGTGTATCGTTGACACCGACCTGGTCTCTGAGCGGTCCAGCTGGTTGGCTTTGAATACAGCATAGACTTGACTGGATACTGTAGTGCGGCGATATTCGGAACGCAAATTTGAATTCACATCTTGCGGAAGAATCGGAACTGTGCAATACAAAATTCGTCGCTTGTTGGCTTGAAATGGTTGCGAATTTCACCAACTTTTCTTCTTCTTGCGTGTGCATGTGAGTGAGAAGTGTGTGTTTCTGTGAGAGTCAGAGTGAGTGTAAACTTGCGTCGCGCCAAGATCGAAGACGAAACGAAAAATTTCAAGAGAGGGTGCGGCGTGGGGGGGGAAGCACAGGCAGATTTGCATTTCAAATTAAAAACGAACTATCACTCTCTATAGCATGGAACAGCACAATACAGTACAGCAGTACCGCACTGTTCTATACTCGACCCGACCCGACTCGACTCGACTCGAGATGACGATGATTTGTGCGTCCGCACAAACTGTCACCGTCAACATCACCGCAAGATCCAACCGCCGCGCATCTTCTTATCTCACCTTCACCTACCACCTCTCCTCTCGTCACGGATCACCCTTCTTGTCGTCCCTTCACCTCAAAAATGGCTACCTTCACTGAACGTTTCACCAAGGGTGCCTACCCCATCCACTCGGTCGCCGAGGCTGTCAAGCCCGGCCCCCAAGGTGTCGACCTCTACTCGAGGTTCTTCCTCGCCGGTGCTCTTTGCTGGTAAGTTTTTGACTATACACAATCGTTTCCCCACGATGCCATTCGCCTTTTTCTTTTGGTTGCAGCATGCAAGTCGCAACATCGAGCTAGACCAAGTCGCCAAATTCGAGTTTGCTACATGCTCGATCAGCGCACTCAACCGTGCTGCTCTTGGGCAAAATCCAAAAGGCTGGGTCGAGTTAAAAATTCGCAGCTCCGAGCCGCCTAAAATTATGGCAGTTCCATTGCCACCTTGGACTCTTTGCACCATGGTCGCAACATTGGTCAACCGCATCTCCTCCACACACTTCCATCCTTGGCAGCAAGAACCGATTCAGCGAAACGAAGGCACGGACAAAATGTCGAGGACAATGTACTGACTTGATTCTTTTGATCTTCTTTTTTTTTTTTTTTTTTTTGGGCTTTTGACCAATCTCATAGCTCGCTCACCCACGGTGCCGTCACCCCTATCGATGTGGTCAAGACGCGTATCCAACTCGAGCCCACCGTCTACAACAAGGGTATGATCGGTGGTTTCCGTCAGGTTATCGCTAAGGAGGGTGCTGGCGCTCTTCTCACCGGTCTCGGCCCCACCGTTCTCGGCTACTTCCTCCAGGGTGGTTTCAAGTTTGGTGGTTACGAGCTCTTCAAGAAGGTGCTCGTTTCGCAAATGGACAACGAGACCGCCGTCAACAACCGCATGGCCATCTACCTCGGTGCTTCCGCCATTGCCGAGTTCTTTGCCGACATTGCGCTCTGCCCGCTCGAGGCGACGCGTATCCGTCTGGTTTCGCAGCCCACCTTCGCCAACGGTCTCGCGCCCGCTTTCCTCAAGATCGCTCGCGAGGAAGGCCTCGGCGGTTTCTACGCCGGTTTCGGTCCCATCCTGTTCAAGCAGATCCCTTACAACATGGCCAAGTTCGCTACCATGGAAGTCGTTCTCGAAAAGGCCATCCAGACGTACGGCAAGCCCAAGTCGGAGCTGTCCGGTGGTGAGGCCACCTTCCTCAACCTTGGTTCGGGTCTGATCGCCGGTTTCGCTGCTGCCACCATCTCGCAGCCCGCCGACACTTTGCTCTCCAAGATCAACAAGCAGAAGGCTCTCCCCGGTGAGACCATCACCGGCCGTATCACCAAGATGGCCGGTGAGCTCGGTGTGCGTGGTCTGTTCGGTGGTTTGACCACGCGTCTCGTCATGGTTGGTTCGATCACCGCCGGTCAGTTCGCCATCTACGGTCAGCTCAAGACCGCTCTTGGTGCCACCAACACTGTCGAGATCTCCAAGGCTTAATTTGCTTTCAACATCACATCCACAGAGCATTGTCGCTTGTAGATTCACACTTTTTTTTTTTTTCTTCCAGGCAATCGAGATAGATTGTCACACAGCACTTTATGCCCATGATCCAAACAAATTCCCTTTTCCACGCCTATTTTTATGACCACAATTTTGTGTGAGCCTTTTTTCAATGATAAGAAATTCTACATGAATTCGAAGCTGCTTAATTCCGAGTCTAGAGAATCCTATCGAGGCCAAGTCACTGATGAAAGTGCAAGATGCTACGACCCCTAGCAAGCTGGGTTGAGAGAGAGAGAGAGAGAGAAACACAGCTTAGACGGGGTTCTCTTAGGAGAGAAGGGATGCGGTTGTGAACCTGTCGATGCAAAGGGAGAAAGGGACAACAGTTGATGGACGCGCCTATCGAACAACACATCACATATCGAGGTTTGTGTTCTCTGTCGTACGAGAAGAGTGCCGCACAAGCCAGCGCCGCAGTGTTCGGTAACGCATAACTCCACTCCACAAACAGCATCCTCATCCATCAATCCGTCATCTCAACCTTCTCCTGTCTTGATCATCCATCCTCACCTATCGATTCACTCCTATCCCACTCTCTCGCACCACGAATCTTGATCTTGATTCGTAGCATCTGCATCGATTGGAGCACTTGCATCTTTGGTCCAGTTCACATTCGTTGTTCGGCCGTCTTTTTGATTACCATCCAATCCGCTCCATTGCGCTTACCTTTCTGCACTCAACCCTCTGATCATCATGGTAAGCTACCTTTTCCCTCGTTCCAAACCAGGAAGATCGCTCCTGCTCAACCCAAACTCAACTTGTCTTGCCTTTGATATCGATCCCAACCCTTTCGTGCGATGTAGTCCAACACGCTGCGTCCATACCTGGCGTGCGTTCGCTCAACGCTAACCGCTGCACTCACGCTTCAAAACTTCTCCTCACAAACCGTCGAACGTCACAACGTGCCCGAAATCGAATCTCGAGCCTCGCACGAAATCCTCCTCTCCCCCCTCACCATCTCGCGCAACGAAAACGAAAAAGTCCTCATCGAACCCTCCATCAACTCGCTGCGCATCAGCATCAAGATCAAACAGGCAGACGAAATCGAACGCATCCTCGCGCACAAGTTTACAAGATTCCTCATGCAGAGGGCAGAGAACTTTGTCATCCTCAGGAGGAAACCAGTGGATGGTTACGACATCTCGTTCCTCATTACAAACGCTCATAGCGAGACCATGTTGAAGCACAAGCTCGTCGACTTTATCATCCAATTTATGGAGGAGGTCGATAAGGAAATTAGCGAGATGAAGCTCAGCTTGAACGCTAGAGCTCGAATCGTGGCAGAGAGCTATCTCGGCACCGTAAGTACCTCCATAGTATTCGGCATGCATCCAGGAGATAGATAGGTTTGCTAACGATTTCCCCAACCCCCCCTTCACATCACGTCCGCCCTACAGTTTACAGGCTAAATTGTCCAACATCCAAGTCCGTCACTCACCTTTGTCACGCAATCCTTCCCGAAGACACATTTGGTCCCATCTTTGTCATGATTTGGTGCAAGTTCTACATGAACAGAGAGGTTTCTAATCTCGCTTTGACATCCTCCTCTTCCTGTTGTTGGCATTCTGACTCCCACCCTCGCTGCCGTCCATCGCATCATCTTCTTGTTGATGTCGCTTGCGCTGCTGCTGTTGCTGTTGCAGAGATTGACCCAACATCATGTCATCCTCATCCCACGTGAGATCGATCACTGGGATGGAATCATTCGACATTCCTACAAGTTTCGTTTGTCCTCCTATTCCTCCTCCTCCACCACCACTACCACCACCACCACCACCGCTACCTCCACCAGAAACATTACCTGCTATTGACCCTACGTCTGCGTCACGACTGTCGTTCGCTCCCGATGCGACATAAGTATGAGTTGAAACAAGCTTGCGAGGCAGTGTGGGTTGGACCAACAAACCTCGTCGGAGATCGCGCGAAAACGCAGGTTCACCACCCACCCGATCGCCATAATTGCGTTCGGATTCGACGAACAGCGGTAAGCTGCTCATCGAATCGACATCTTCGACTGCATCTCCCTTGTTGCCGCCGCCGCCGCCGCCGCCGCCGCCGCCCATATGGGTGGCAGTGTTGGTCGTATCTGTACTGGCCACCGAAATGCCACTCGGCGACACGGGCGAGGCGTAGTGCGGTACCACATCGCGCGTCACCCTCAACCCCAGCATCGATACGGGCATAGCCGTGTTCAGAGCCAACTTGGTCGTCCACCCAAACCTAGCACCGGGTAACAACGATCCTTCGCCATCGATACCCTGACCTCCACCCCCACCTCCTCCTGCTGATGGCTTTGAATGGATGTTAACCGATCGAGCGGGTCCACCGCCCCCCTGTGGCCCGTCGAGATACTCTGCACATTCCCAAGGATTCAACCCGCCCGGCGTATACCATCCCCTCCTCACTGCAGCCCCAGCACTACTCGCTACAAACCATCCTCCGCCTCCCATCCCCACATTCTCCAACCCATACGATAGCTGCTGCATCCTCTCTCCCCTCTCCGCCGTCGCCAGCTCCACCGTCTGCCCCAGCACCACCTCCAACTCCGACACCACCGCACCGAGCAACGGTGCAGGCATCTCGTCCAACACAAAACTGAGCGTATCCAACAACGCTACAAACTCGACGCCCCATTCGGATCTCTCGCCCGCCATCCGAGTCAGCTCGACAAGCGCCCGAACAAGCCGCACCGCCGACGTCTTCATGCTGGCACTCCACAAGCATCCGAATCGCACCACCAAGTGCAGCAGTGGCAGCGTTACGTCGGCGCGCAGCAGTGTTCCAAGTCGACTCGAGATGGGTTCGGAATCAGCCTTGTCCAACGGATGGACCACCGATTCCAGAGACGAAATGACGAGAAGCAGCAACTGTCCACACGAGTCCGCATCGGTGGCATTGAAGATAAAGCTATCCTGCTGCTCACACATCGTCAGCACCGAATTTAGCACCGACTCCACCTCCATATCCCTCCCAACCTCCCCACTGGCCCCCTGGGACTCGAACCTCACCCTCACCTTCTCCACCAAGATCCGAATCCCTATATCCGTAAACCGACTCATCATACCGCTCGACATGCAATCGCGCATCAACTGCTTCCCCACCTCCGGCAACCTGACGAACAGATCATCAAACACCCCCACCGCCAACGCTTTCGTCTTGCCATCCGCCCTCGTCTGCAGACTACTCTCGACCAACTGCAACCTTTCGAAGATCTCGACCAGCTCGTTGGCCACCACCGCCGTATCCCATCCGTCCAGTCTCGCCTTGACCGATGCGGCATCGATCGTCGTCACATCGCCTAGCAGCAAACTCGTCGGGTCGAGACACGAAATCGCCAGGTCCATCACGCGCGACGGGCTGCATCCCCACATGGACTTGCTCGTCTCGCGTATCGTCAACATGCATTGACGTGGATCTCGCCGAAATGCGATCTGCATCGGCTCGCACCTCAACAGACTTCTCCAGAACGATTCGACTTGCGCCTTGTCTGCCACAGCCATGGGCGAACCCTCATCCGAAGCGCAGATCAGACACGTCACCGCTCGCAGCAAACACGCCAGATTCACCTGCGCGAACAGTAAGATCGTCTGCGCCCCAAACGCTCGCAAATCCTCGGATGATACCAGAGCACCACTCCCGCTCCCGCTCCCGCTCCCGCCCTCGTCGAGGCTGCTGGCAAACATCTCGCTCAAGCCTCTCACCACGGCGACAAGGTGGTACGCCGTTTCGGCGCCGCGTGTGGCCGGATCCGTCATGCGTCGTACCGACATGAGCAGGTAAGGCAGCAGGAACGTCTCCATCGCCAACTGCAGATTGAGTGTCCCATGCGCCACCAATCGCGTCAACAGGCCGAGGAGCGCTTGGATCGAACTCTCCTTGTGCGTATTGTGCTCCATGCTGTTGGCCAAATGCGCCAGCCACCTTGCGTGACGCTCGTCGATCTCGAGCGAGGCTTCGAGATACAATTGGTCGATCAAGCGCACCGCAGCGGGGATGAGCGTCGGATCGGATCGCTCGAGAACGCTCTCGACGATGGTGCGTTCGATGATCTCGTCGCTTGTCGCATCCGGCTGCATGAAGAGGTTGCGGAACGGAGTCAAAAGATCCGACCCCTCGACGACCATCGCACCGCCGCTCGATTCGGCTTCGCCTTGCATCGACGAGTTCATCCGCTGAACCAACCTGTCCAGCAACACATCGACGCTCGGCCGTAATGCACGCACATGCGGCTGGATCGCATCATGCTCGCTCGCCACATCCAACGCAGCAGGCACATGCATACGACTAGGCACGCCCTCGATCAACGTCCGCAAACGCAACAGCGTCGTCGAAGCCATCACCGCCTGCCTATCATTCCGCACCGAGCTCGAGTGATTCAACTGCTGACGAACGAGCTGATTCAACGTACCCATGATATCCATCGACCGCCAAACCAGACTGAACTCGATCACCAGATTCAATGCCGCACGAGCCAGACTGTCGCACAGAGGACGCAACAGCAATGTTGCCAACAATTGTGCCAGAGCCTCGAAATCGCTGGCCGTGACGAGTACGGCCGAGACTTGCGAGAGCTGCACACCATCGAGACTGTCCACGCGTGCTGTGACCGCGGGCAAAAGGTGGTCGCGGAAGATTCTGCATCGGACGAAACGCGAGGCAGACCAGAGCCGAGAGAGCGCTTGCTGAGCATCCCCCATCGCCTGTGCAACACTGCCAGCCTCGTCGTCCTCGGTTGCCAAGGCGAACGGCAGGAATGCTTGCAACTGTCTCAAGGCTCGACGCTGCGCCGCGTCTTCGTAGGTCTCCTTGGTCCGCTCGCCGTAGATCGCCTGTCTTCGCTGTTGGTACACCGACGCCGGCTGGTCGTAGAGCGGCAACGAACGCAAAAGTCGCAAGTGCAATGAATCGCGTGAAGCCACCGCTGCGCTCGAGGGAGGCGCCGCAGCATCCTCCGCCCCATCGTCCTTCTTAGCACTTGAAGCAGCGGTGGTCATACCGCGCGCAATCAATCGCTGCAGATACTTGGTGTACGAAAACACCCCCCTCCTGGCGAGCTCACCGACCAGCACTACAATCGACGCGACCTCCACCGTCGCCAGCGGATCAACCCTCTCGCCACCACCGCCGCCAACAACAACATTGAGACTCGCCTCGACATCGCCCAACCACTTGATAAGCATGGGCTCGACGTTGATCTTGCGTGTCTTTCTGCCATGATGGTCGATGTCGAACGCGGGCAGTGAGATCTGGTCGTTCTCGTCGCTCGATTCGTCCCATGCTACACCGAAGCGGATCTTTTCGATCAGCGTCGCAGCGAGGTATTGCCGTGCGACGCCCGAACGACGGTCGGTGCACGCCCACGTGAGGATCGTCTCGATGCGACTAGTCCACGCCGCATCGTCGCGACTACCCTTGCATGCTCGTCCTCCACCCGCACCTAACGACGGCTGTAGGAAGACACGGTCGATGGTCTTCATATCGAACGAGTCGAGCGCTTGGATATCCTCATGCTGCTGCAAGTCCGACGTGGCTGCTGCACCTGAACCAGCCTGCAATCCACCCCTGCCCCGACGGTGAGAAGATGCATGCAGAAGGAGCCTATCCACCCTGGGTTTGATCGTATGCTCGAGCTCCTCGGCCAACGAATACGCCGAAGCGTCGCCTTCTGCTTCCGCATCGAGTTGCTGCAAAAGCTGCGTCAGCGTCGACAAATGCTCTGACCACAACCTCGGACTGACAAGCGCGTCGGGACACGACTCGCAAACGACGCGCAGCAGAAGCATGAGCTTGCTCCTCAACCCTCCGCCCCCACCCGCCCCGCGATCCAAGCGCAAGTCGAGTGCGGGGATCTGCACTGCGAGAGCCGCGAGGAACGGTTTATAGAAGCAGCGTCGGCGCACGATGAACACGAGCACCTCCTGGACGAGTTCGACGAGGAACGGCAGCTGGACGAGGTTCGCCGCACCAAACGCATCGACGATCCATCGAACGAGGATGCAACGGTACAGCAGATGCTGCGCATGCAGGTGACGCGCAAGCGAGAGACTGTACGACCATTTCGCAATCCATCGCTCTTCGTCCAACTCGTTCTGCAGGACGGTGCAGATCTCCTTGGCCGGGGCTGTGGAGGGCGACGACATCGGGTGGGTGTTCGATGGGGTGCGGGCGAAGTGCGACGCTGCCATCGAGCGCGAGAGCGGGGTGGACGCCGATGCTGGCGTCCTGGGCAAGTAAGTCGAGGGTGACGCCGGCGCCGGCGATGGTGCGGCGGTCGAAGACGACTCCGGTACCGCCTGTACAAGGTTGAGCTCCGCCAGCTGCTTGGCCATCCACGTACACAGGTTCGAAGTGATCTCCGGCACGATTGTCGCCGACGACTTGTTCCGCAGCGACGACAGTTCAGCGGCTCCAAGCGCACGGATGAACCAAACCGCACGGGAGATATCAACACTCTTCCTCGGCAATACTGCCGCCGGAGTCGAGATCGAAGATCCACCAGATGCAATGCGTGCATTCAAATAACCGCCACCACCTGCATTCGAAGCGGCCGGAAGCGCTCCACCTGCCCATAACATCTCGAACAGCTTTTCACCGCGGAAGCCGTGGGGCACACTGCGCGAGAGCCGCGTGAGCGGAACATTCGGATCGGCGAGGTCTCTAACGTAGTTGGTGAGCTTGGCCTCATTGAGCGTGACCCTCGATGGCGGTTTGTACTGACTCGGTGCGACGCTGGAGCGGTCGAGTTCGTGACGCCGTTGTATGATCTCGTCCATCCAGAGGGAGAGTGCCGGGAGGGTTTCGGGCGCGCTAAGACGGGTGTAGATGAGTTCGTGCGCCGAGAACGATTCGTTGCGGACCGAGGGTCGGGCTGCGAAGCCTTTGCGCACGGAGAGTTGCGACATGTCGTCCTCCGCTTGGTTGGGTTTGGTGGGGAATAGGTCCGGTACATCGGTGTTGGGGGCGCCGGGATGGAGGGGCGGTCGCCATGGTGGACGTTGCTGCTGGTATGGTTCGGGGAGTTGTGGGTCGTCTTTGGACCGGTCCTTGTTGGTGGATGAGGCGCCCATGCCTCGACCGCCTCGCAGGTGCGAGGATGAAACGGAAGCCATGGCGTCCATCACAGTAAGATGCTCGGTAGTCTGTTGGATAGGAGACGCCGAAGCGCGGGTGGAGTGACAGGTTAGCAAAGCATGATGCGGGTCGGGTTCGAGTGTGATAGCAAGGGTGTGCTGACTCCGAATTTCAGCTGGTGGATTGGATATAGCAGATCCTCAGCCGTACGGTGGGGTTCTGTCGGTATGCTGATGATCAAGTCTATGCTGGAATGAAACAAAGAAGGATCGGAACGGTTCCGGGTTAGAGTTGACGCATGGATTGACGCTGCTGGGCAGGAGAGTAACTACTCCACACCAACTTTCAGGGTTCAACACGGACCGAGAGCGACACACGACCCAAGTGTCACTTTAGAGTTGTCTCGTGCGAATGCAAAGTGCTTGCGCTATGTATTAATTTTTGACTCGACTTTTGACTCGATCCTGCGGCACACACACGAGATTTCGGCTGAGCGGGTGGGCTCCAAAAATGGATTCGGAAGATCCGTCGACACCACCCCAACAACTCTCCTCTCTATCACCATCCTCCCACGCCACACTCCACGGCGCACATCACACACATCTCAACGAACGACAAAGCCAGCTCGTTTTCAGTCTGGTAAACTCAGTTGGGTGCGGCACCACGACGACTCTTCGCTTCTTCCGATCTCTGGCCCTGAAGCCGCGTCCAGGGCCTTTCCCAACCTCACCTCTGCTGTTCCCATCACCCTCGCCCTTCTCGGTACCAAAGAGATTCAACGCCAACTTCACCATGCCTCCCAAAGATGCTGCCAAGGATGCCGGCGGCGGCCCCATCCAGCTCGAAAACACCGCCAAGCGTGACTTCCTCCAAAAACTTGAAAAGGAGTCGCAGAGCTTCTGGGCCCAGGAGCACGTCTTCGACGTCGACGCCCCTACGCAGGATGACGGCCTCGTGGATATGACGCCAGAGCAGGTGCGTGCAAAGTATCCCAAATGGTTCGCCACCATCCCGTATGCGTACATGAACGGCGCCCTCCATCTGGGTCACGCGTTCACTCTGTCCAAGGTCGAGTTCGCCGCCGGGTATGAGCGTATGCAGGGCAAGCGTGCTCTTTTCCCATGGGCGTTCCACTGCACTGGCATGCCTATCCGTGCTTCGGCTGACAAGCTCGTGCGCGAGATCGAGCTGTTCGGCGAGGACTTTTCGGGTTACAAGGATCCGGCGGCGGAGGAGGACGATACCCCGGAACCACCAGCACCCACCGAAAACACCTCGAGCGTCACAAAGACCAACGTCGCCAAGGCTACCAAGGGTAAGCTCGCTGGTAAGGATACCGGGCTCAAGTACCAGTTCCAGATCATGCTCAACTCGGGAGTGCCCAAGGAGGAGATCAAGCATTTCGCCGACCCCAACTACTGGCTCAGCTACTTCCCTCCGATCGCCAAGGCCGACTGCACCGCGTTTGGTTCCCGAATCGACTGGCGCCGCGCGTTCATCACCACCGACGTCAACCCTTACTACGACAGCTTTGTGCGATGGCAGATGAATAAGCTGCACGCCATGGACAAGATCAAGTTCGGCGAGCGTTACACCATCTACTCGCCCAAGGACGGTCAGCCGTGCATGGACCACGACCGTTCCGACGGTGAAGGCGTGGGACCTCAGGAGTACACTGGTCTCAAGATGGAGCTCGTCCAGTGGGGTGCTCTGGCCGCTCCCGAGCTGGACGCCAAGCTCCAGGGAAAGAACGTCTACTTTGTCGCCGCGACTCTGCGTCCCGAGACCATGTATGGTCAGACCAACTGCTATGTGGGTCCCTCGATCGAGTATGGCGCTTTCGAGATCAATGACACCGATGTCTACATTTGCACCGAGCGGGCTGCGCGCAACATGGCGTTCCAGGGCATCACCAAGGAACGTGGGCTCGTCAAGGCGCTCGCTACCGTCAAGGGTTCGCAGCTCATCGGTACCAAGATCAAGGCGCCCTTCGGTCTGTACCCCGAGGTGTATGTTCTTCCCATGGAGACTGTGCTTGCCACCAAGGGCACTGGTGTGGTGACGTCGGTGCCTTCCGACTCGCCTGATGACTACGCTACGCTCATGGACCTGCGCAAGAAGGCCGAGTATTTCAAGATCGATCCGCAGTGGGCCGCCTTTGAGCCCATTCCAGTCATCCGCACCCCCGCTTACGGTGACATGACCGCCGAGACGCTCGTCAAGCAGCTCAAGATCCAGTCGGCCAAGGACAAGAACCAGCTTGCTGAGGCTAAGGAGCTCGCCTACAAGGAGGGCTTCTACAACGGTACCATGCTCGTCGGCTCGTTCAAGGGCGAGCCCGTTCAGGAAGCCAAGAACAAGGTGCGCGACGAGATGATCAAGGCCAAGCTCGCGTTCGCTTATGCGGAGCCTGAGGGTAAGGTCATCTCGCGATCCGCGGATGAGTGTGTGGTTGCTCTGTGCGACCAGTGGTACATGGACTATGGTGAGGAGTCTTGGAAGGCCAAGGCCAGCAAGCTGGTGGCCCAGATGAACACGTTTGGGCCTGAGGTCAAAAACGCGTTCGAGGGCACCATCGACTGGCTCAAGCAGTGGGCTTGTGCTCGCTCGTACGGTCTGGGTTCCAAGCTTCCTTGGGATCCTCAGTACCTGGTGGAGTCGCTGTCGGACTCGACCATCTACATGTCGTACTACACCATTGCGCACCACCTCCAGGGCGGTGTGGCCGACGGCAGCAAAGTGGGTCCGATCGGCATCAAGGCCGAGGAGATGACTGACGAGGTTTGGGACTACATCCTCGGTGATGGCGCTTATCCTGCTGATACCACCATCCCTAAGGAGAAGGCCGAGGTGCTGCGTCGCGAATTCCGCTACTTCTACCCGATGGATCTGCGATCGTCTGGAAAGGATCTGATCCCGAATCATCTGACGTTCTGCGTGTACGTGCACTCGGCGCTGTTCCCGGAAGAGCACTGGCCGCGAGCGATGAGGGCCAACGGACACCTGATGCTGAACGGCAAGAAGATGTCCAAGTCGACGGGCAACTCGCTGTCGCTGCGCCAGTCGGTGGAGAAGTTCGGTGCGGATGCTACGCGTCTATCGCTCGCCGATGCGGGCGACGGTATCGAGGATGCCAACTTTGAGGAGAAGACGGCGAACGCCAACATTCTGCGTCTGCACACGCTGATCGAGTGGTGCGGTGAGGTGGTGGCGAACAAGAGCAAGCTGCGTTCGGGAGCCAAGGATTCGTTCTGGGACCGTTCGTTTGAGAACCAGCTGAACAACCTGACGCAGCTCACCAACGAGGCGTACGAAAAGGCGCTGTACAAGGATGCGACCAAGTTTGGGTTCTACGAGCTGCAGAGTGCGCGCGATCTGTATCGCGAGGCGACGTCGGATATTGGGATGCATGAGGAGCTGGTGCTGCGATGGATTCGGACGCAGGCGTTGCTGATTACGCCGATCGCGCCGCACTTTGCCGAGCATGTGTGGAGGAAGTTCCTGGGCGAGACGAGTTCGATTCAGACCGCGAGGTGGCCGCAGGCTTCGGCGGCGGTGGATAACTCGGTCACCGAGGCGCTCGCGTATGTGTCTGGGACGGTGAAGACGGTACGTGATGCCGAGATTCTGCTTACCAAGAAGGCGAAGGGTAAGAATGTACCGGCGCCGGGTGCGACGGCTAAGTATAATGAGCGTGCGCCGAAGGAGTGTACGATGTTTGTTGCCAAGAACTTCCCCGAGTGGCAGGACAAGTGCGTGTCGGTGGTGCAGATGTACTACGACGAGCAGACGGGCGCGTTTGACGATAAGGCGATCCGAGAGGTGCTGGCCAAGGAGGGCATGTTGAAGGATAAGAAGGTGATGAACTTTATCGTCACGTTCAAGAAGCGCATTGCTGACTTTGGTAGCCACGTCGCGTTCAATAGATTGCTCCCCTTCAACGAGGTCGAGACGCTCAATGCTGCCAGTGGGTATCTCAAGAAGACGATGGGGTTCAAGAACATTCACATCTATCAGATCGAGGACAAGGACAGCTACGCGCATCTTGATATCGATTCAAAGCTGCTTGAGACCGCCGAACCGGGTCTGCCTTCGTTCACGTTCTCCAACATTTAAAAAAAAAAAACCCCTCCCCCCCGCTGTAGAGTCACGCTCGATCGCCATGTGTCGGGGGATAGACCATAAAAAAAAATAACGATTCCCGCTTGCTGCTGCTAACCTTTGTGATTTTGTGTGCGAGATGGATGTGCTAACTTAACGGGAGTACTTTTTAGCGACGAAGGAGAGCATGTACGCTAAGGCAGCTGAGACCTCTTCACTTGCGGGTACGATCTGTTCCTTTGGCAACAAGAACCCGTACGTGCCACCATCCCTGAGCTCTATTGCGAAACTCCACTTGATTGGCCGCTTCACCGCGCCACCACCGCTCCCCACCACCGTACTCGTACTAGCATAACTCCAATCCACAGCATTCCCGCCACCCTGAGCATAAACCTGACAAATCTTACCGGCATTATACTGTCTGGCATGCATCTGCTTCAACGCCGAGATGGCGCCGAGCGAAACTTCAAGCAGATCCTCCTCATCCGCCACCGGCTCGTCGCACGAATACGAGAACGGATACATCATCAACTGACCATACGAATGCAGGTCGAAATACCCATGCACATTGTTCGCCGTATCCTGCAGATACGAACCGATCGCCTTGCTCTCCGCCGCACTAAACGCAGCTGAGCCAGCATACATCTCGCTACATGGACTGAACGAGTTGGTAAACGCAAACCCGTAGTTGCGGTTGATATCGACCCCCTTGCAGAAGAGCCCGCCGGGGAAGCGGTTGGGCTGCCGGTTCTTGCGCCACATACGGTTGTGATCCCACGAATACACATAGCCGTCCGGGTTGGACACGGGTATCACGGTGATCTCGAACGTCTCAAGGAGGTGCTGCGCTTGCTTCTTGGTCCACGGTTTGGTGGATTTCTTCTTGCGACCCTTGCGCCCTTTCTTTCCTCTGCGAAGCATGTCGACGTGGTCGTCCTCTTCGTCCTCTTCGAGATGGGCAGTTCCGAAAGCTACGTTAGGGGTGGAAGTGGGGTTGCCCAAAGCGGTGCGCAGAAGTTCCGAGGCAAAGTAGAGCGAAGACGCGGTCGAAATCCATTCCCTTGCATGCTGACCACCGGTAATGACGATGCCGAGCTTTCGCTTTCCAGTCGAGGTGGATGACGAGGTGGCGTTGCTGGGTGGATCAGGTTGCGGCTCTGGTTCTGGGTCAGGTTGAGGTTCCGTCGGGGGAGGTTGAGGAGCGGTGAGATTCTGTGAGATCTTGAGTGCCAAAATCGGCCTTCCCTCATGCGTCTTGCCAAGCTCGACCACGCTTGCATGATCAGGATACGCTTGCTCGAGCATCTTGATGTACGCATCGATCTCGTCAAAGGTATGGTAGTCCTTGTACCAAGCACGGTTCTTGATCAGCTCGATGTGCGTTTGACGTTGATCCTCGGTGTCAACCCGAATGCGCTTCTGGGCAGCAATGACGGCTTCGAGGTCGTCAATCAAAACGGTGGACTTGAGATTCTCTGGGAATGGCTGCATGAGCAACGTCATGTAATCCATGGAGCACGCCTCATCTACACATTCCACAGATGGCCGTGAGGGATATTCATCGTGGATATTTGCAGCAAGGTGAATATCGACACATCCAAACTGCTGTTCTTCACTATTGTCATTGCAAGCGTCGGCTTGATGAGCAGCCCAGACATCGAGACCAAGTTGGTGAGCGTGTGAAAGCAGAGCGCGATGTTGTTGTTGTGTGGCTGTGCTGAATCTGACCACTTGATGTCCGCTGAAGTTGGCTTGTTGATGCGATGAGGACGAGAAGGTGATTGGGTCGCTTACGGCGGGTAGAGAAAATGCTTGCTGATGCTGATACTGATACTGTGCCAATGCGCCTGCACTGAGGGCGATGAAGCCCGCAGCGATGAATATGCTGCGCATGTTGGGGTGGCCCACAGCAAAGTGATAAGAGGTGATGGTTGTCAGAGAGAGAGAGAGAGAGAGAGAGAGAGAGACATTTTTGGATGCAGAGTTCTGTAAGCCGTCGTGTGACAGTCGGAATTTCCGAGTGGAGTAAGCATTTCTCTGTTATTTCGGCCGGGATAAAATGGATGCGGTTTGGGACAGATCTCGGATTTCGGTCAACAGCTTTTGGCGGTGTGTGAGCAAAAAAAAAAAAAAAAAAAAAAAAAAAAAAAGAGGAAAAGGCAAAAATTGTGGAATTTTGGGCGGAGAAGCACACAAACAAGAAGAAATGCTCAGTGTAGTAGTACAGTGACACCTTTCATTCACTGACACCCTAAAAGCCACTCTCTCAACATCCTTTCTTCCAACACCTTGGCTCGACCTTGCATCGGCGCAGAACAGCATCGTCCATACCAACAAGATGGCCGACGCGCAAGTCCTCACCCCGGAACAAGTCGCCCAACTGCTCGCGGCTCAACAGCAAGCTTCTGCTTCTGCTTCCGCCTCCACCTCAGCCGCACCCACAGCATCGACCCAATCTCCGCCCAACCGACTCAAAACGTCGTACAAGAAGCGTCGTACCTTCGAACCTTTCTACACCGGGGGAGCCACCGCGATCACTCCCGATGGTCAGCTGCTTTTCGCCACGCTCAACGAGGACGTAGCAGTAGTCGATGTCGCCTCGGGCAACGTCTTGCAGAAAATCGAGGGCGACACCGAAGAGGTCACTGCGCTAGCCGTCACTCCAAATGGCTCACATCTCATCATCGCGTCCCGCTCTCTCTCCCTCAGAGTATTCAGCTTACCGGAATGCAAGCTTGTTCGGACCATCCCCAAGTCGCACCTCAGCCAGGTCAATCTGATGAGTGTTGACCCGACCAGCACTCTGCTTGCTACCGGTGGGTCGGATGGTGTAGCCAAGGTGTGGGATGTTGAAGGCGGTTTCTGCACGCATGCCTTCAAGGGTCATGCAGGTGTCGTCTCTGCACTTGCGTGGAACCTGCCTCCCGCTTCGTCCTCTTCCAGCCCGACGAAAAAGAATAAGAAGAACAAATCAGCAGATCGCGAAGCGCAACGGTCCATCCATCTCCTCACCGGATCCGTCGATGGCAAAGTCCGTGTATGGGACCTCAATAACCCAGCCGAGTTGCACAAGCCTATCGCTACGCTGGCGGGACATGATTCGGTTGTGCGAGGTATCGCCGTAACTGAGGATGGCAATACGATTGTTAGTGGATCCAGAGACCGCACGTTGGTCGTGTGGCGTATGCCACCAGCCAAGCCGATAGGTGGGTGGAAGCAGGCCGAAACGCTTAGTGCCAACGAAGGCATCGAATCCGTTGGCTTCCTCCCTCCCGGCTCAATTTCGACTGGCGATTCTCAGCATGTAATCTGGACCGGTGGAAGTGACGGCGAAATCAGACTCTGGGACGTCAATACCTCTACCATCATCGCCAAGCAGCCCAAATCGTTCAACGAACGACTCGTCATCCGAGCCAAACACGATCGCAAGAAACGTGCCCTCGCTGCCGGCAAGTCGATCGACGACCTCGACGCCGAAGAGGAGGAGACGCGCGCCATCAACGCTGTCCATCTCATCTCCGGTAGCATCGTCTCGGTCCACGCGGACCAGAACATCGTCATCCGTTCTCTGGACAGGGAGAACGTGTTGGAGAAGGAGAGGCAGTTGATTGGATTTAACGACGAGATCGTGGATCTCGCGCTGCTGTCGCACAGCGGCGATGGCGACGAGACTCATTTGGCGGTTGCCACCAACTCGCGCTCGCTCCGAGTATACACTCTCAGTGCCAATGACGATGCCGAGCAGGAGACCACCGCCGAGCTGCTAGCGGGACATACGGACATCGTGTTGTGTCTGGACCGTTCGCCCGATCTGCGTCTGCTTGCGTCGGGCGCCAAAGACCGCACCGTTCGAATCTGGGCATGGATCCCCACCTCGCGTCTCTCCTCTGCCACTGAACCTGACGTGGGGAACGATGTGGGCAAGAAGCTCTCCCGCCATGCTCCTTCCGACGATACTGAGGGAGGCAAGGGGGAGTGGGTGTGTGTGGCAATCTGCGAAGGTCACGCCGAGTCGGTCGGTTCGATCGCATTTGCTCGTCGTGCCTCTGCCCCTGGTGCTCCCGGTGCACCCTTCCTCGTCACCGCATCTCAAGACCGCACCGTCAAGATCTGGGACCTCGCCCCGCTCAACGCGCTCCTCTTCTCGTCCTCCTCCACCACCAAGATCTCGACGCCACTCGCGCTCAAATCGCTCACCACGCAGCGCGTGCACGACAAGGACATCAACTGTCTCGACGTCGCGCCCAACAACGCCATGGTCGCCACAGGCTCGCAGGATCGTACCGCCAAAGTGTTCTCGCTCGCCTTCACCCCGGCCTCGGCCAAGCACAATGCGGCCGCCAGCGCAAGGTTGACGACACTGGCGACGCTCAAGGGCCACAAGCGCGGGGTGTGGGCGTGTCGCTTTTCGCCCGTCGACCTGGCGCTTGCCACATCGTCTGGCGATAAGACCGTGCGTCTGTGGTCCCTAAAGACGTTCAGCAGCATCAAGCTGTTTGAGGGCCACACGAATTCGGTGCTGAAGCTGTCGTTCCTGTCGGCTGGGATGCAATTGGCGTCGTGTGCGGCGGATGGGTTGGTCAAGGTGTGGAATCTTGCAGATGAGGAGTGTGCGTTTACGCTGGATGCGGCCGAGGATAAGATCTGGTCGATGGTGGTGGCAAGGCGCGAGGGGTGGTTGGTCAGTGCTTCTGCCGATGGACGCATGGTGGTGTGGCAGGATCGGAGTCGCGAGGAGGAGGAGGAGAAGCGCGTGGAGAGGGAGGAGGAGGTGAGGTTGGAGCAGCAGTTCGGCAATGTGGTGACGACGAGGGATTGGAGGACGGCGATTGGGTTGGCATTGCAGATGGGCCAGCCGAGGAGGTTGTTGGGGTTGTTTACGCATGTGGCTCTCAACAGGCCGGAAGCGGCGGGCGCGGGTGTCTCGAATGGCTTGCTCGCCTCGGCGCTATCCCTCGATGATGATGATGATGATGAGGAGGCGGAGGAGGGGGATGTGCTGGCTTTTGCGGAGGACGCGGCGCTGGTCAATGCAGGTATCCGCCCCAACCGGAAAGCCGCGAGGAAATCCAACCCCATCAACGGAGTCACCTCCACCAGTGCGGAAAGCAGTCTCGATGCCAACTCGATCACCGGCCTCGCCTCGGTCGATTCGATCATCGCCACCCTGCCCGCCCCGCAACTCATCCAACTCCTCGTCTACATCCGAGACTGGAACACGTCCACGCGCACCTCTCCGATCGCACAAACCCTGCTCCACGCCATCCTCTCCACGCACTCGGCCGCGCGCTTGATCGACATGTTCGAATCGTCCACCAAGACGCACCGCGCCGCGCTTGCCGAGCGACTCGAGAACGAGGAGCTGGGCATCGTCGGCCGCAAGAGCGACAAGGAGAGAGCGAGGCAGACGAGGATCGAGAAGGAGCGCAATGTGGATTTGGTCACGTTGGTGGAGGGTTTGCTACCGTATACGCAGAGACATTGGGAGAGGGCGGATCGAGTGCTGATCGAGGCGAGTATGGTCGAGTATGCGCTACAGGCCATGGATACGCTGCTCGGGGTCGCGTCCGAGGAGAGCGAGGGGGAGGGGGACGGTGAGGTGAAGACGTTTGGAGAACAGATCGACGTGGATCTCGACACCGTCGATAGTGATGATGAGATGAGCGATCTCTCCGCTTCGTCCTAAGTGAGTTCAAACGTTGACGCAATGATAACAAAGTGGGTACATGTCAGGGAAGAAGTGATGGTGTGTGGTATTGGGAAGTGTATGATTGCCTTGTGAGCTTTGGGTTAGGGAGAGACGTGAATGACACGCACAGCGCTCTTTCCTGCTCTGAGGAGACAAACCACGCCACCCTGTTTCGATTCCACTAGATCCACCTCCCTCACCCCCTCCGCACCCTCCTTCACCTGTCGATTATTCACATACAACCCCCCAGACATCAGCAACCTTTTCCCTTCACCTCTACTCTTGACCAACCCAGCGGCTACCACCAACCTGGTCAAATCCTCGCCCACCACCTCGTCCTTGGCCAGCCGGGTCAGCACGTTATCCTGAGGCGTGATGCTCGTCAGGTCGAGCTGCGAGAGTGCTGCTTTAGCTGCATCCTCAGGAGACCCTTGCGCGGAGGTGTGGGAGAAAAGCAATTCGGTCAAGCTCCTACATTTCTCCGCTGTCTGCTTGCCACGGATCAGGGTAGTGATGTGGTCGGCTAGCGTTCTTTGTGCTAACCTCTTCTTGGGTTGCACAGCGTGAGACTTGATGAGCTCGCGCACGTGGTCTACCTCCAGCAGGGTGAGGGCGTTGAGGTATCTTGCCACGTCGGCATCGGCACTGCGCAGGAAGAACTGGTAGAACTCGAGATCGGACGTCTTGGCACTATCCAACCAAACCGCATTGCCCGCGGACTTGCCGAACTTGTCGCCACTCGCCGTGGTCAACAATGGCAACGTCAATCCAAACGCAGGATCGTCGGCCAACGATTTAAGCCCTCCCGCGGTGCGTCGGATCAGATCGATACCAGCGGTGATATTGCCCAACTGGTCGGAACCGCCCACTTGAACGGTGCATGCTGCGGTCGCGTGCAGATGCGCAAAGTCAAACGCCTGCAGCAGCTGGTACGAGAACTCGGTATAACTCATCCCACCATTCGAACCGCCCAAACGAGAAGCTACCGCATCCCTTGCCAGCATATGTGATAGCCGCGCATGCCTACCCACCCCGCCCAAAAACTCAAGCAGCGAAACCTCCTTCGTCCACGCTAGGTTGTTCATCATCCGCACGCCCAACCCCATCTCCGCCCCGTCTCCATTCGTTACACCCGAGGCGGGTTCGAGGGAGGAGTTGTAGTACTCTGCGACGTTTTGGAAGAAGTGACCGAGTTGGAGTTGGATTGCTTCGACGTTGGTGTGGAGCGTGTTTGGATCGAGTGCGTTGCGTTCGGTGGATCTGCCGGAGGGGTCACCGATGCTGCCGGTAGCGCCGCCGACCAGGACGATCGGTTGGTGTCCGAAGCGTGCAAAGTGCGCCAGCGTCAGCAGCGGCAGCAGGTTACCGACGTGGAGCGAAGATGCGGACGGGTCAACGCCAGAGTAGACTGTGCGAGTGCCGGAGGAGAGGTGCGATTTGATCGAACGCGAGGTGAGAGTCTGAATCAGCCCGCGCGAGTCGAGTTCCTGGATCAGGTCTCTTTCTGACAGTTGACGAGAGGTGGTGGAGAATGTGCGCAGGGCGGAGCTGGGGCGAAACACCCCGGCCGCTTGCCGTAGGGTGAGACCTACACCACCCATAGCGTCGGCGAATGAGGCCGGTGAGATCGAGAAGGACAGAAGGGGATGCGAGGATGTCAGCAAGGAGCGAGCGAGGAATCTTCTAAAAAATCCAAAGTGGCTGCCGCCTCCACCGTCGGACTTCGGAAAACAACTTTTTTATCGCTCTCGTTGCTGTTGAAGCAGATAGTAGTAGTGAACCACATTGCGGATCTTGGCTCAACTTCACACAGAGCCCATTCTCACATACTCACAGAGTGTTCGAAGCAAAGCACAACGAGAACTGAAAGATAGGTTTGTCTAGATGTATGCATTATGGGATCAGATGCAAAGATGCTGATAAGATAAGAATAGAAGAATACGTGGACCACCGCTCAGAGTTCCTCCTCATAGTCGTCCTCGGATGCATCGCCAGCGACCTGCACCATCACCACCTTCGTCTTCTCCCCTTCGCCTCCCTCCTCCTCTTCACTATCGTCCATATCCTGCTGCTCCATCAACACATCGAACATACTACCCGTCTTCCCGTTCTTCAACTTGACCCGCTCATCCTTCTTCCTCTTCGCCTCCACTGCAACATCGCCAAACATCCCACCCCCAACACCCCTCCCACCCGCACTCTGCCCACCACCCAACCCCTGTTCACCCAACTTGTGCTCCTCAAACTGCCCCACGAGCCCGGCGCCCGCCTTGTCGGCTCTCTTCTTGAGCTTCTTGAGCTTGCGCCTCTGCGCACCGGTGCTCGTCGCCATGTGCGAGAGCTCCTCGGCGGAGAACGCCAGTGCGAGCTCCGAAGTACGCTTGGAGGGGGCAGCCGCCTTGGCAGCCAGCTTGTCGTTCCAGCTGGTTGCGGCGGCTGGCGAGGTGAAGGTGAACGGCGTTTCGGGTGAGGCGTCGGGCTCGACATCGGAATCATCGTCGTCGTCGTTGGCGTCAAGACCGGGAACAGCCAGAGCACGGCGAGGCCAAGGCAGATCGTCTTCATCCTCCGAGTCAGAGACTGAGGACGAGGAGCGCGTTCGCTTACCGAGCGTGCTACGGCGGGAAGTATCTGCATCCACTGCAGGCGAGGCTGGAGATGGTGAAGCCTGCACGTGATCGTCGTGGATCTCGACCGCTTCCTCCGACTCGAGCGCAGCGTAGCGGGGAGCAGGAGCTTCAGGAAGAGGAGCGTTGGACTGCCCCGTCCCACTACCGAACACCTCGGCATCGGCCTCACCGAGCAGCGCGGCAAGGTCGAATGCCTCACTAAACCCGCTCAAGATCGCCGACGACTGCTCGAGCTTTGTCTCCTCCCCTCCCGCCGCTGCTGGTGCGGTGCTTTGCTTCTTGGATGCGTCGGTGGGAGGGGCGTCTGCGGACAGAATCGCCGAACGATGCAACGCCGGTGGACTGGTATAGTACTTGATCCTTCCCACGTTCCAATCATGCAAGACATTTCTTGCGGTTCCATCAATGTCGATCTTTCCTCCCCTGGCCATCCTTCCCCTCTGGACAGCAATGCGCATCAACAGATCCTGGGCATCCCCCTGCTGGAACCATTCGAGTGCGTACACTTGCATGAGATGCTCCGGTTCGACGCGAGCCATGATGGCTTCGACAGGCGTGATGGGGTCTTGCACGAGTTCGACCTTGACGACGTTGCGAAGTAGGGCCGACTGACGACGGATTTGAATTTCTTCCTGCGAGAGGCCGAACGCGGCGGCGCCCGATGTGGATTCGTCCGAGAAGACGATGCCTGGACAGTCCAGCAGGCGGACCGACTTGTCGAGCATGACACTCTGTACCACCTTGGTGTGGCCAGGAGTGGAAGCAACCGAGCAGACTCGCGCACGCTTGAGCGAGTTGATAAGCGAACTCTTACCCACATTGGGCGCACCGAACACCCCCACCGCAATCGAGGTCTTCATGTTGAGACTCCGGCTGTAGTTCTTGATGAGTTGAAGCAGTGCTCCAGCACCGATCGCTTCGGAGCCTCCGCCGATGGTTTCACCGCCCATGTAGTTGTGCGCATTTGCACCCTGGCTGAGATTGTTACGCTGCGACTGGGTGGATGCTTTGAAGGCGAGAGTGGGGAAATCGTGGCGAAGGTATTTGAGCCATGCTTCGACGTTGGCCTTGGGAACCAGATCGATCTTGTTAAGGATCAAAACGATCTTCTTTCCCGCACGGAGCAGCATCCTTTCGGTTTCCAAAGACCTACACCCGAGCGGATCCCTTGCATCGACCACTTCGAGCAACACGTCTGCATTGTCGACCACCTTCCTCAACTCTCGCATGTACGCCTTGATGCTCGAGTCTCTTCGTCCCGTGAGCGTGGGATCGAGCTGAAGACCTGCGCTTGCCATGAATGAATCGTGCCGAGTATCTTGCTCGTCTTGAACTTCTTGCGCGTTGGAGCTCGCTGCGGCTAGGGCAAGCTCCTCCTTGAACCTAGCCACTGCAGCATTGCTTCCTTCTGCGGCATCGAGGTCGGTGTCCATGGTGTTGGTGCTGGTCGAGGTGAGTGCCAGTTTGCGTTGCGCAGCTGCTTGTTGCTGCTGTACATGCTGCATCTGTTTGGCTTTGCCCTTGTTGACTAGACTGGAGAACTGGTTCTTGTTGAACACCAAGCCGGCATTGTTGGTCTGTCTACCCACGGCAGAGTTGGAGCCAGCAGTCGAGGCGTGGGACTGAGAAGCGATCTTGGTGCGCTTCCTCGACTGACGGTCTTCTTTGCGCTGTTGGCGACCCATCTTGGACGAACGTCGGCGAAAGTAGTGAGATCAAGTGGATTCTAGATGAAGGCGTGGTGACAAGACCAAGTGAGGGTGAGTGTGAATGTTGCACGGAATCATGTCAAAATTTCAAGAAAACAAGATTAGGGTTCAGACAGCTCAATCCAAAAAATTCACCAACAAAAGCGATGTGAGTTTAACAGAGAGTGGAGGGTGAAACAAACGCAGAAACAAAAAAAAAAAAGTTGGATTTGCTATGCTTAGTCAGCAGCAGGAAGAAAACGCTTTCTCGGCAGACAGACAGTCAAAGGCAGAGTGCGGAAATAAATGACAGCTGCATCATGCAGAGCGTGATGACTCGCACATACTTGACTTTCAATCCACTTGAACCAACAATTGAACCAACCACCAACTCATTCACTCGCTCGGATCAAGTCAAGTCAAGCAACGTCGAGTCCCTTCTCCTCCTCTCTTAGATAACTACCACAACCACACTGGTCATATCACACACACACACACACCATGGCAACAGCCTCAACATCCGCAGCCGCCTATCTCGCGGGGCCGTTCCCCTCGAGTCGAGCCCTCACCGACTATGCTGTGACGCCCAGCATCCCACCCACTCCCTCGGCGGACTCGGAGCCCCCTACACACCTCTACACCGACCTCCCACCGCATCTCATGCAAGCGGACAACACTCCGGACTACCTGCGTCTCATCCTCAATGCCGATGTCTACGATCTCGTCAAGCAAACACCCCTGCAACCAGGTGTCAACCTCTCGGCCAAAACAGGTTGTCAAGTGCTGCTCAAGCGGGAAGACCTTCAACCCGTGTTCAGCTTCAAATTACGAGGCGCGTTCAACATGATGCGTCAACTCGACGACGAGCAAAAGTGGAAGGGTGTCATTGCGTGTTCTGCGGGTAACCATGCGCAGGGTGTGGCGATGGCTGGAGCGCATCTCAAGATCCCGTGCACCATTGTGATGCCCAAGGGTACGCCTGAGATCAAGACGGCGAATGTCAAGCGATTGGGCGCCAAAGTGGTGCTGTTCGGTCAGGATTTCGACGAGGCCAAGGCGGAATGCACGCGGCTGTCCAAGGCGTATGGACTGACCATCATCCCACCCTTCGACCATCCGCGCGTGATTGCAGGCCAGGGTACGATCGGTGTCGAGATCTGCCGACAGACCGACATGTCGAATGTCGACGCCATCTTCTGCTGCGTCGGCGGAGGTGGGTTGCTTGCCGGTGTTGCCGCCTACATCAAACGCATCGCGCCGCCGCATGTCAAGGTGATCGGCGTGGAGACGTTTGATGCCGATGCGCTCGCTCAATCGCTCGCCGCGGGTCATCGCGTGCTGTTGTCCGAAGTCGGTCTGTTCGCCGATGGCACGGCGGTGAGGATTGTGGGCGAAGAGTGTTTCCGCGTCTGCCGCGAATTTGTTGACGGTGTTGTGCGCGTAAGCAACGACGAGATCTGCGCAGCCATCAAGGATGTGTTTGAAGACACACGTTCCATTCCGGAACCCTCGGGGGCTCTTGCTGTTGCAGGGATGAAACGGTACATTGCCACGCATGGGTTGGCTGGAAGTGGCAGGAAGTTCGTCGCGCTCGTCTCCGGTGCGAATATGAACTTTGGAAGACTGCGATTCGTCGCCGAGCGTGCCGAACTTGGCGAGAACAGGGAGGCGCTGCTTAGTGTGGAAATCCCGGAACAGCCCGGTGCGTTTTTGAAGCTGCACAGTCATATTCATCCTCGATCCGTGACCGAGTTTAGCTATCGGTATGGCGATGACAAGAAGGCGCAGATTCTGTTGTCGTTTATGTTGAATGGCAGTAAAAACGCGGTTCCGGCTGCGGGCGAGGTTGCGTCCACTGGCGCTGTTCCCGTTCCAGAGGGGATTCCTGCTTCCACCTCGAATGGGACTTGTTCGTCACTCGCGTCTAGCGTTGCGTCGCTGTCGGACCCGAATCGACTGGCGGAATCGTTGGCGACGACCGCCCTGTCCACCGCAAGCGAACTCGAGCTGATCATCACCGGTCTCGCGTCGGACGGTATGACGGCGCTCGACATTTCCGGCGACGAAGTTTCCAAATCGCACCTTCGCTACCTCGTCGGAGGCAAAACCAACGTCGCCAACGAAAGAATCTTCCGCTTCGAATTCCCCGAACGTCCCGGAGCGCTGCGAAAATTCCTCATGGGCCTCGAAAGCGGTTGGAACGTCAGTCTCTTTCACTACCGAAACCACGGCGCCGACGTCGCCAAGATCTTACTCGGCATCCAAGCGCCCGAAGCCGAAAAACATCAGTTTGAAAATTTCCTCACCGATCTCGGATACCAGTACCACGAGGAAACCCACAACCCCATCATCGCGCGCTATCTCGGCTCGCATTCTTAAACTTGTAATAATACCCGTTACAAATGCAAAGGTGTATGGTGGCGTTGACGTGATAACTAGTGCAGAGATTGGTAATTGACCATGGCGTTGAAGGTGGGCGAGTCGTGTAGGAGCGTCGAGTAGGTGCCTTGGGTTTCGAGTTGGCCTTGGTTGAAGAGGAAGATCAGGTCGGCGTGTTTGATGGTTCGCATTCGATGCGCGATGGCTAGAATGGTGCAATTGCCTTTGCGTCGGATGTGGTTGAGCGTGGTTTGAAACGCTCGTTCCGAGTGGCTGTCGAGTGCGCTCGTGCTTTCGTCCAATAGGAGTAGGCGCGGGTTTCGGATCAGCGCACGCGCGATACTCAGTCGTTGCTTTTGTCCTCCGGACAGTTGCGACGATGTGATGAGCGTGTCGTAGCCGTGTTGGAATGTCAGGATGGTTTCGTGGATTCCAGCCGCTTGGCAGGCAGAGTGAATGAGCGTGTCCGGGATGCTGCTTTGCCACGACGTGTCCTGCTTATACGGTGCCAGCAGAGAATCGTCGTCGTTGTAGCGATCAGGCTGCAAGTCAGGTCCAAGTCCCAATAGGACGTTGAACCGAACGGTACCGTAAAAGATGACGGGTTCTTGCGGCACGATGGCGATATCTCGTCGCAGAACTTGATCCGCAGTGCGATCAGTGCGCAATCCATCGACAGTGACAAACCCTTTGGACGGAGTGTAGAAGTTTTCGATCAAAGACATTGCCGTTGTCTTACCTGACCCCGACTCACCCACAAACGCCGCAAAGCACCCACTCGGGATCTTGAGCGACACATTGCTAAGCGCCGCATCCTTCCTCGTCGCATACGTAAACGAAACATCATGGAACTCCACCGTTGAAGCCATCCTCTTCTCCACCAACCCATCCGCACCCTCCCCCACCCCAGCTCGCTCCTCAACATCCACCTTCCCCCTCTTCCTCCCCGCCTCCTCCCCCTCACTCTTCTGGTTTTGGCGTCGCTGATCCATCAACCGCAAGAAATTCTTGGCTGCCACATGCGCCTTACTAAAATCGGGCGCAAACGCCAACAACTGTCCACTCGCCTGCGCCGAAAACAACAACGCTGGCAACACAATAAAAAACGCCGTGGGTGCATACCTCCCTTGTGCCAAATTTCGACTGCCCCACCAATACGCAAACGCATAGATAAAGTAACTGACGCTCAACGCCAATGCCAAAAACACATTTCCATACGCATAATGTCGTCTTGCCTCGCGATACGGTCTCTCCAAACTCTTGTCCAACTTGGCCAACACATCCTCCTCCCGATTCAGCGCGGCGACCGTTTTGATGCACTGCACCGCTTCGATCGCCAGCGAGTTGGCCTTGACATACGCGGTTTCGTGGCGTTTCTGAAAATCCGCCAACACTTTGAGTCGAAGGTAACCTGCAGTGAGGATGATGGGGACGAGCGAGAGGATGACGATGGCGATACGCCATGCGATGACGTTCGACACGATGATGCCAGCGATAAGGTTGACGAGGATGCAAAACATCGTTCCGATCACGCTACCCGTGACGCCACCGAGGTTGTTGGCATCGTTCGAGAGCGTTGCGATCATCGAGGCTGGGTTTTGATCGCGTTGTTCGTACCAGCTGAGTGGTTGGTCCATCATGGTGTTGAAGGAAACCCGGCGAAGGCGGAATAAGAGTCGTTCGGCGACGAGACCCCAGACTAGACCGTTGAGCGAATAGGCGAAGAGTTGGATTAGAGCCAGGATGAAAAAGTACAGGCCGAATTCTCGACCTGCCGAACGAACGCCGTCAGCACCACGACAGACTGGGTTGAGCGCTTCGATCACGTGGCCGAACAACACCGCTTCGCCCGAGTACGAGCCGCCCATGATGGTCGACGTCAACAGGCCGACCAGCACGTACGGCCATTCGCGACGAACGAGCCAGGCGATCCGGGTAAACACAACGCCGGGTGGATACTTGGTCTCCTCGTCGGGTGACTCGAGCTGAGCGTCGGTGACCTTGTTTCCGTCGTCGTCGTCGTTGTAGTTGTTGTTGTCGTTCGAGTCTCGATCGTCGCCACGGATCATCTTGGGATCTTGCGTTTCTTCGCTACTACTATTCCGCAGCAAAGTCGAAGCGCCCGAATCAGGCGCACTCTCTTCATCCCCCTCGGCAACATGCTCCATCCTCCGCTGACCTCGATCACCCTTCCCAGCAGCGACATCGATGTCCATCTTGCCATCATCCTCACCTACCCCCTCACCACTCGACCCCGTATCCTGCGCAGCGGCGAGCTTATAATAAAACCCCCTCTTCGCCAACAACTCCCTATGCGTGCCCATCTCCAACACCCTCCCCTTACCCATCACCACGATCGTATCATACGCCCTGATCGTCGCCAACCGATGCGCAATCGCAATCGTCGTCACGCCCTTCGACACCGCATCCAACGCTTCGCCCACCTTGCTCTCGCTCTGCGAATCCAACGCCGACGTGGCCTCATCCAAGATCAACACGCTCGGTTGCTTGACCACGGCCCTAGCGATCGAGATCCTCTGTTTCTGACCGCCGGATAGTCGGCCGCCCGCCTCGCCGACGTGCGTGTCGTAACCGTTCGGGAGCGCTTCGATGAACTCGTGTGCGCCCGCGAGTTTGGCCGCGCGGATGCAGAGCGCTTTGATGTGATCGAGCTGATCGAGCTGGGAGCGGTTCGGGAGGATGTCGGTGAGGTCGGTGTCGGTTTTTTCCTGACCCACTTGCGAGTAGGCGAGGAGCGTGGAGTGAAGGTGTACGTGCGAGGCGGAACCGATCAGACCATGTGCGATGGATTGCATGATGGTGCAGTCGAATAGCACGGGTTCTTGACCCACAACGCCGATTTGAGAGCGTAGCCAGCGTACGTTGTACTCGCGCAAATCGACACCGTTGAGTGTGACACGACCACGAGTAGGGTCGTAGAAGCGTTGGAGGAGTGAAGCGACTGTAGACTTTCCCGAACCGGACAGACCCACCAGTGCAACACGTTGGCCAGCGGCGACTGAGAGGCTCAGCCCATCGAGTGCTTTCTCGTCAGGCCGGGTGGGGTAGCTAAAGTGGACGTCTTGCAACTCGATGGCGATGTCGACAATGTCGCCAGGTTGAGGCGTTATGCCTTTGGTAGTATCGGTGCCATCGATGGGCGAAGGTTTATCGATCGTTTCACGCAACGCCTCACCTGCACCGGAAGCTGCCGAGAACGTCTGCAGATACGGAGCGATCTGACCCACGATAAACGACGCATCGAGCAGCAAAAAAATGACGGTATACACCGAACCCACCGTACTGGGATCGCCTGACGATGCGATCAAATTCGAGCCACTAAAGAACGCCAACGCATTCGCCGAGTACCCGACAAAAAACAGCATCCCCAACACCACCGCTGCCGCCAACGCCTTCCTGGTCCCCTGCCTTCTCGCCAACTCGAGATGGCTCTGGTAAATATTCGACAATCTCGGCTGCGATCCAAACGCCTGCACCACGGGTAGATTGTTCAACGCCTCGCCCGCCAAACTCGCCGCATGCGACAGATGCGTGCTCGTCTGCTTCTGCGCGCGCGCCACGAACCTGGACCCAACTATACTCACCAACCCAAACGCCGGCAGCAAACTCACCAACTGCGCCGCCAAGCGCGGCAGCTTGATAAACGCCACCACGTAGCTCGTGACAAAGTAGCTCAGGGAGGAGATCAGGATGCCCATCTTCTCGCTGGTGCCATTCTGAATGCTGAGCAGGTCGGCGCTGAGCCGCGTGCCGACTTGGCCCGGTTGGAGCGTATCGAAGAATGCCATGTCCTGCCGAAGAACCGAGGAGAGGTAGCGTCGACGCAGTTTGCGCACCAGGCGTTCGCCGAGGTTCGACCAGCAGGTTGTGTAGGTCCAGATGAGCACAAAGTTGACTGCGGCGATGATGGCGATTTTGGACACTTTGTCGTCGACCGCGGTGAGGAAGGCGGAAGTGTTTCGAGCGGTGGTGGAGGAGGTGTTATCGCAGGATGTCGAGTTGAAGCCGTCGATGAGTTGGCCGAAGAGGATGCCGATGAGCGGGAGCGGGACGCCGGAACCGATGGCTGCGATGATGCCAATGCAGAGCAGAATGATGTCGGTTCGATCGCACGCTTTGTACAGGGCAAAGTAGTTGGACGAGAGGCGAATCGATTTGATGACAGATCGGAGGCGTTCGCAGAGTGTCGTCGGCGGCTTGTCTGCGTCGTCATCTTCGCTGTCCTCGTCGGAGCTGGGAGAGACGTCGTTATGGGAGGTAGGCTGCGGCAGAGCGGTGTCATCAGCAGCAGCCGGTAATTCAGCAACGTCGATGGAATGACTGGTAACCGCCCGTCGTCTACCATCTGGCCTGTCGAGAGGAGAAACTTTATCGTTGGACAATTCTTGAGAAGCGCGCTTTTGCTTCGTGGCGATTCCATGCTCCATGGCTACACTCAAAGATCGTCTAGGCGCTCGTGGAGAATCCCATGGCTGAACACTGTTCTCACCCCTATCATCGTGGTGCTCCGAGGTAGACTGATCAGCCACTCCAACCGCCCCGCCATACACGGAGGGATGGGGAAAGCTGGTCCCTGGGATCCCAGCATCAGCAAATTGACTGAGAGCCGCTCTACGTGCCCATGCAGACGAAGGGTGTTCGGTGTGGCTGTTGGATCTTGCCCTAGCGGGTGTATTCTGCTGCCGCTGATCCCAAGCTTGAGGACTGCGCATGCTGAGCAGGATGCGGCTGGGGGATGGTGGAGCGGGATGCGCTTGTCTTGGTCTGGAGGTATAGTGACCGGATCTGAAACTGCCATATATGCCAACACCGTCGGCCGAGTTGGACCGTTGCCTCACTGAGACCGGTCTGGTGGGTGCACTTGCCATGTCGAGTGCAGCGAGTTTTGGTCGAGTTGGACTGGTTTCGTCACCACCCAGTGCGGTGGATGCTGAAGCTGGTGACGTCGAGCGGGAGTCGTTGGCAGACGGCGACGCTCCTGTCTCTGGTTGTGGATCAGAGGTGGCCATGTTGGATAGGGGTGGTGGGGAAGGATGTGCGTTTTGCGATTGTTGGTTGCTGATGAGCGCTTCCCATTCGAGACGGTGGAAGTAGTCGTGATGGTCGTCGAACGAGTAGCGCGCCGTTGGTGTACGAGCTTCGTTCTTTAACTGGGACAGAAAACTGGCCGACAAAGACGAAGGATCCTCTTGCTCGTTCTGATCCGGCTCCTGCGACCGCTCAGTCACCGCACGCTGTATGGAAGAGGAACTAGCAAGGCGCGAGTTGAGCTCATTTGCACAACTCTGCAACCGCTGCGTCGAGGGTTGCATGGAAGAACCATGGTCAATGGCGTGCGTGTTCATGCAGGGTTCTACGGTGGTTCCACGGGTGGTTGGTGCGAGTGCTCCCAACAGCAGCTCGTCACCACGTACAGCCGAAGTTGCTCGGACCGAACCATGATGATTGTCGGCGGCGGCTGGAATGTGGTTGTGTGGAGTAGGAGAGGACGTCATCATTTATTTTGGTGATGCGCGTGTTTGCTAAGGCAAATTTCCGGTTCGTTTAGCGCCCAAATTGGATGGATTGCCGTCAAACAGAGGAGAAAAAGAAACGTCCGGGATATATTATAGAGAAATTCTCCGAAGATGATCACGCAAACGGCGTTCCAAATCGGCTCTAGCAACGATCGACGCTAAAAACGATGCCGTCTGCGACGAGTGGTTGCGGGGCGAGAATTGGGAGATGTGACGCCTTGTTGATTTGAGTAGAGGTATAAGCCCGAGGGTTGTCAAAGTGGTCGGGATGGAATGTCGTGCGGTGTGATCCCCGTCGGAGTGTCTGAGATGTAGCTCGAAAGCTTGTTGATCCTGTTAGAGAAAGGGCAAGGCAAGTGCGAAGAGAATGTCAAGGTCAGTAAAGCTGTTGTATTCTTGAACGCTCCTCTCCAAGACACGATGTCCCATACTCGATTGCTCGATGGTCTATACGCCCTAAACCCTTGAGCGTCAAGATCATGCAGAGGGAAATGGCACGATGAAACCTTGCGCCCTGGTCGAGTGATCTGCCAGCTTCACCGCTGTGACTGACTTTACCTGGTTTCTGCAAATCATCTTGTCATCGTAGCGGTACTCAAAGATCTCCACTTGCCGTGTGCGGATTCTGAAGCGAGCTTCTCGTCTCACTGAGACTACCTGTCGGGGTGATACTTACGTCTGATTCTAGATTGATGCTGGATGGACTGAAGATAGATGGGTAGGAACGAGTGACGATGGATCCAACTAGTCCACCTTCCTCTTCTTGCCAGCAAGCATCGATGGAAGGTCCGGCACGTTCCGACTAGCGCATTGGGCAAGCTGAGAAAAAAAATTTGTTTGTTATCAG
The DNA here is from genome assembly GCA_928724745.1 of Anthracocystis setariae. Classification (NCBI taxonomy): domain Eukaryota; kingdom Fungi; phylum Basidiomycota; class Ustilaginomycetes; order Ustilaginales; family Ustilaginaceae; genus Anthracocystis; species Anthracocystis setariae. The sequence continues at coordinate 769,717 of CAKMXJ010000006.1, read as the reverse complement.
ATCACTCCCAATTCCACCACATACAGTCACAGTCTGTAGAGCGAGCATGTACAGTCTGTATGTAATGCATGTTGGGCATGCCAAGCGCAAAACTAGTGTGTGCGACAAGGTTTGCCGAGAACCACAACCAACTTGGCTATCCAATCAGATAAACCGTTGCCTCACTGTGACTGGCGCAGTCTTGGCGCACACGATTCACGGCACGGCGGTCTCTTTATCAGATCCAACTTTAAACATTATTTTCCGAAAGATGCGCGTTTTCTTCTCGCCCGAGTTTTACTTATCAGATAGCAAGTAAAAAAATCATCATACTTTATTTGGCCACGACGTCATTTCTTGTTACTCTTCTCTCTCGTCGGCGGCACTGCTGGAACCTCGAGCTTGGCATCGTGCTTGGCGCGCGAGGTAAGCACCGACGAAGTACGATCGCCTGCCGTACCACCACCCTGCGCCAGGATGCGCAACCAGTCGTCGCCCACTTCCGACTTGAGCGCTTCAATACGCTTGCGCAACGCGTCCGAGCCTCGGTTCGCATCGCTTGCCTTGACACTCTCCTCCTCATCCACCACTCCTGCGGGCTGCTTTGGGGCGGAATGAGACGGAGATGCAACCTGAGATTGTGCGGGATCGAGTTCGGGCTCGTAGAGACTCATAGTCACCCTTGATCTTCTCGCCAATGCGGCCGACGATCCTTGTCGTGGACGTGCAATCCGTTGCCTGACCAACTCTGACGGCTCCTCCTCATCCTCACCTTCATTGTTCGCAACTGCATTATCCCCTCCTTGGCTGGATGGTGAGGACGGATCACTCGCAATCGGACGCGCTGCCGATTTCCGCCCCAACGTCGACGCGTCAATTGGATTGCGCCGTGCTGGTTGTGGCCCACTCTGCCTCGAGTCGAGGTTCGCAGGAAGTGAAAACAGCTTGGTTCCGTGAATCGCCAGCACGTCTGCTTTGCTCAGCTCGTCCTTCTGCTCAGCCGCGTCGCGATCACCACCGGACCTACTGTCCTGTGCATGTGCAGCCACTTGGGCTGCAGCGACACCGGTCTTGCGCGACCACGTCATGTTGCTTGCGTTCAACGGCGACGGTGAGCATGTATTCGATGCGTGAGGCGTAGTCGACGACTCGCGAGACTCCATCGCAGCCGTGCTGTTCCCTGCGAGTGCGGCCTGTTTGATTCGATCCGATTCCGTCAGTGTTCTTTCGCGCTTGACCGTAGTCTGTGGCTTCTGTGGCGACCGATCCAAATCCACCACACGCTGATTACGCCGCCGTGCCGCTCCACTCTGCAGTCGAGAGCTTTCCGGTGATTTGGACCGAGTCGCAGATGCCGTTGCTTTGCCCTTGCCACGCACATCGAGCGTCTCGCCGCTGTCTCGAACCGTCTGTGCCTTGGTCGAACGAGGCGCTGCTGCACGTTGATGCGCACTCTTGACCACCGTAGCCTTGCGACTGGTGGTAGCGGCGTCTTGAGCCATCTGTGCTTCATGCTCCTCCCCATCCTCGGCTGTGTTTTTACCGTCTCGTCCGCCACCGTTCGTCCAAGTATTGAGCATCCTACCGCCGCCGCCGCCTACATCCACTTGCGAACACAGCATGGCAGCATTGGGAACGCGCTCGACAATCCTCTGTTTCTCAAAGAACCCAGGTGCTTGTCCGTCCAGCAAGACCGCTTTGCCTTCCTGAGCGAACTCGACAAAACAGTCGACTCGGTAGTCCACCAACTCGTCTACCAACGGGTTGTCCTTGATCCAGATCTCCGAGATGGCCTTGAGTGGTGCCAATCGGCCAACTTCACCGGATTCGTAGATAGCATTGCCTCGCAGATCTACACGTTCAAGCGTGTATAGCCGTTCGAGCCCACACAGGCTTTCGAGACGGTTCTTGGCAAGGTTGAGGACACGGATCGCAGGGAGGGTGTCGTAGATGCCGAGCACTGAGTCGACGAGGTTGTCCGACATGTTGAGCGATGTCAACGCTGGAAGATGGGAGAGCGAGGGAGGCACCGCATTGAGCAAGTTGGATGACAGGTCGAGATTGGTCAGGCCAGATAAGCAGAGGAGAGGCTCGACGGGAACAAAGGTGAGGTTGTTGGAAGAAAGATTGAGGTAGCGTAGAAAGTGCCATGCGAGCGAGGGCAGCTCCTTTGGCAGCGTCGGTATCTCTTCAGCCGAGCTTGCGACTTGCTTTGCGTTGGACGATGAAGCGAGCGCTGACGTATGGCTGGCTTCCGTTTCGATCGAATCTGAAAGGTCCTCTTGCGATTCTGTCGCAGGTGGCGTCCGACGCAAACGTTTGAGATCCGCTTTTTCTCCTCTCCTCCTCTTGATGTCTACGATGACCAGGTCAACGAGCAAGTCGGTAAGATCCTCTATCCCACTCTTCTTGCACGTGAGACTTCGCAACTGGATGCAGACTCTATCCCAACCGATCAGAGTGCGTGGATCTACATCGTCCAACTCGAGCATTTGAAGGTTCTTGAACACATCCAGCGGCACAGCCGACTGGCCGGGGCAATCCTCGAAATCCTGAATGAGCTTGCGAGCCGGAATGGGACTGAGCCTGAGACTGGGGATCTTTGTCAAGCACGAGTAGACGTACTTGAGGCCGCTTGAAGGATCTGGCTTTGTAGAATTGCCGAACCAGGAGAGCGAAGAGCTGAACGAGGATGAAACCACGCTGATGCGACTGCGAATCGAGCTCATTGACATTGTGTCGTCTTTGTCCTTGTGTGCGCCGGAGGCAGCTATATAAGAGAAGTACGAAGTAGGGCGTGCTGCTATGGGGATGCTGGTGTCGAGGGACCCGACGGCAAGCCCGAGCTCTTCAAAGCGGATCAGAAGGTAATAGAGATTGTGCGGATTCTGGCGCAAAAGCATGGGACGGGCAGCGAGGACTGAAGCGGCGTTGGAGGATGTGCTTGCACTGGAAGTAGACGTGTTGGCAGTGCCCAGGCTAACCACGTTCCAGAAGGTGGAGGAGAGCGAGTTGGTTGCAGTTGCTTGGTTGTTCTTGACAGCGCCACGTCTGGCAGCAGCGGCTGCAGTGGAGGCTGCGACATCTCCAAGCTTGGCTTCGTGGACACGCAACCATCTGGCATATTCGGCAATCCACTGATCACCTGGGATCGAGTCCATTATGGCGACGTTGGCTGAGCGTGCCGCTTATCTAGTCGTCAGGATGGTCGAGGATGGACCGATAACAGAAAACTACGGCTGTCCTACAAGCAGAGACAATTGGAAGCGGGTTGAGAGCTAGGTCAGCTGGAATGGTGCCATGGTTGTTGTAGGGCTGGCTTCGCTGCTGGTAGTGCGTTGTGATGAGATCGCAATCGAGACAAGGTTGGGCGAGTTGTGCTAATCTAAAGCGGCCGTGTGTCAGTCCCTGGATCCCTTGCAACGGTCGTTCGTTCGTTCGTTCGTTCGTTTGCGAATCCAAGCCCAACGTAAATATTGTTTGTGATTTGATCGTTGTTGTGAATCCGTGATGTTGAAGAGCAAAATGGTGAGATGGAGAATGAGAGCAAGCAAGCGACGTCGAGGGGCATCCGCAGTTGAGTTGTGGGTCAAAGCGTGAGAGTTACGAGCACAGAACTGCAGCAGCTCGGCTTTCACTTTGCATTTCTCTGTGCGGCTGCTGCCTGCACAGGGTTTGAGTTTGCGTCAGGGTCCAACAACTTCATCCTTCGATTCATCTCATCGGGGATGAATTTTTCTACCCGATCGGGCGATTTCAGAAGAAACGCTTTCTTCCAATTCCAATTAATAATAATTAATAATAATATATTATTTTTGACAGCTTTGCTTCGATGCCCCCATTCCACAAACTCTCGTCATCATCCTCGTTGCACTTCTGTCCTTCATCGACAGCACAGCACAGCAATAGCAATAGCAACAATGCTGACCAGCTCAACCAACGCTCTGAGGAGCATGCGTCTCGCTGCGATCCGAGCTCCATCCTCCTCCTCGCCCGCATCATGGACACGACGATGCTTCTCGCGCTCAGCTGTTGCATTTGAACCCAAAAGGCCCTCGATCAAAGCCATCGCCGAACTCCGCAAACTCGTCCCTGGAACCAGCATGATCAAGGCCAAAGAAGCTCTGCTCGCATCTCGTCCTGCCTCTTCCCCAGATGACGACTCGATCCAGCTTGCTCTCCAATGGCTCGAAGCCGACCGCAGCAAGACTGGAGCCAAGAAGGCCGACAAGGTCGCCAGCAGACAGGCTCGTGAAGGTGTAGTTGCTGTCACGATCCTCTCTGATGGTCTGCCCAGCTCGGTGGAGCTCAAGGGAGAGCTTAAGGACCAAGCGAAATCCGCCGGGATTGGCGCAACTAGCTCCGCTTCCGGTGCTATCGTCGAAGTCAACTGCGAGACTGATTTTGTAGCCAAGAACTCGGTGTTCACCCAGCTCGTTAAGGATATCGTCCACACCGTAGCGCTCTTCCCTACGTTGACGGCGGAGCGCAGCAAGGCAGAGAGCGGGTTTGTACCGGTGTCTGTCGAGGAGCTTTTGGCTTTCCCATTGCTTTCGAGCTCTCCTGATGCACAGGGATCCAGTGTGACACCCAAGACGGTTAGTGCAGCTATCATCGATGTCGTCTCCAGGCTTGGCGAAAAGATCTCAATTGCTCGTGCGGCAGCTATCGTTCCACCCTCTGTTCCATCTGCGGATGCTCCTCGTAGGTCCACTACTGGGACGGCCAAGGGTGGGTCGATCATCGAGGTTGCATCCGCGTTTGCACATGGTGGTTCGGCCGGCTTCGCTGCTGCCAAAGACGCCACCAAACCCGGCTACCTACTCACTAGTGGTAAAGTCGCTTCCCTTCTCCTGACTCGTTTTGCTAGTCCTCAACTTGGCGATGCTTTATCCGTGTCGGGCGGTGATATGCAGACCAACATCCGTGCGCTCACCAGGTCACTTGCACGTCAGGCAGCAGGTATGCAGACCAAATCCATCACCTCCTCCACCCCACCTTCCGACGACGGCGGCCAAGTTAGCACCGCCCTCTACCAACAACCCTTCATGATGCTCCTCCCCACTGCAGCCCCCTCCGAGGACAGCAATTTGCACTCGGTTGAACAAGTCCTCTCCACCTGGGCCCAACATCACAAACTCGAATCCGAACCAGAACACACGGTTCAAGTCATCGACATGCACAGATGGGAACTAGGCGAAACCGCCGACCCGCAGCAATCCAACGCCCTAGCCTTTGCTGACGAAGTCCGAAAAGCTGCCGGCTTGGCCTAAATCCCTCCCCCACCCTACAGCCATGCATTGTATAAACAGAAATAGATTTCTTCCCCCCAACCCCATTCACCCCTCCCCATAATAAATTGTGCCAAGCAGGGAGAACGTCAAGTTACAAAAGATCGACCGGGTTGTAGAGGACATTAAGTTCCTTAAGTGCTGCAAACCTCCTCACCGTCCTTCCAGCCTCCTTTGACGGAAACGAATATACCGCCAGCACCAATTCCGGATCCTTGGCATACTCGTCGGCATGCAACAACCTACTATGAAACCTCCTCAACGTCTTAACACTCGCTCGCTCTCCATTGAACAACGCCTTTGCATCCACACACGGCAACAACACCTCGGAACTACGTCCATGAAACAACAACGGAAGACTCACCTTTTCGACCGCCTCGCTCCCTCCACCCGCCACGCGCCTGCGCGCGACCAACTCGGCATCCACCTCCTGCAACATGACCGCAAACCGCAAACAGTACGAAAGAGACGCACCCTCCTCATCGCCACACTTGATGCAGAACCGTTGATCGAACGGGAGCAACCGTTTGCACGCCTTGCACTCGACGCGCGCCCACTGCTCCACCTTGGCCGGATTCGTCGACACGATGCGCGCCTTGACCTTGTACATGCCAGGACACAGCGACGTCGTCTGCAGCGTAGCTAGCGCCGTCAGTGGGATCGACGCCGGCGCATTGCATCGGATCAAGGGTCTCAGTTCTAGACCAGGTTCCGGTGGTCCCATGAGCATGCCCGGTTTCAGGTCGAGACTCTCCTCGGGCGAAACGTCGGTGATATCCCGGTTGCTACTGCTGCTCGGGCCTAGCGCGATTGCGGTGGCTGCAGACTTGGAGGGGGTTGTGTCGTGCGTTGCGCGCACTTGTCGCTGCGCAGGCGTCGGGAATGGCGGTTGCGTCGTGCTGGCCGGGCTCGCCACAAGCGTGGTTCCAGCTCGATCGACAGCAACGCCTTGCACACCTGTCGTCACAGAGCCAGCTAACCCTGGAGCTGGAGCTGGAGCTGGATCTGTCGAGTCGCAAGTCGGACCGCCAACAGGCTGAGCAACTGAAGCCAAGTCAGTTTGTTGCTCCTGTTGCTGCCCCTGCTCCTGCTGCGGCTGTTGTTCCTGCGGTTGTTGCGAAGACTGGCCATGCTGGCGTTCAACTTGATCAGCAAACGCTTCCTCCTCGGCAGCAAACAGCGTCTCGAGGAACCGCGCACGTCGCTTTTCAAGATCGATGCGTGCTTCGTCCGTCACCTTGAGCGTGCGAATCTTGATGCCACTATCTGTACTACTACCCAAGCCTCCAGTGAGAAGGCCGCGAGGATTGAGCTTGGGACGAACATTCTGAATGCGAATGATGTCACCCGTCTGCAAGCCCTCTGCGATGGTGGCATGGCTGTCCCAAAGGCTGATCTGGAAGACGTGACCCCAACCGTCAGTATCATCAGGATACGAAAGGTCGCTCTCGACGCCAAGATACTTGTCGTTGCCGCGGTAGAAGAGCGGATGGTTGGTGTAGTCGGTCACATAGAGATCAGGTGCCACGGTGTGAGTGTAAACTTTGAGCACCTCGACGACGGTATCGAAGAACAGATTTTCGGCGACGGCGTGAAGCTGGATGGTGGGACGCGAGGATCGAGTCACGATGTTGGCGTCAACGCCTTGCAGCTCGGAAAACCAGTTGGCCATATCACGAAGGTGTTGCATTTCCTCGGCGCTACACTCGGGAGGTGTGTGCGAAGCGAGCGGAAAGTTGCTCGAGGCGTGGACGTCACCCGAGACGGGGTCGTAAGCGGCCCAGCTCCACACTCCAGCGGATTTACCAACGGCCTGTGGTTTGCCCGAGAACATCTGGATCTGGACGGTGCGGACGGCAATGATGTGACCAGGTTTGACCGTTTGAGGGATGCGATCGTTTTGCTGTGCAAAGAGCATGATGGTCATGGATCTTGCGAGCTGCTTGGCATATCCTGTGCCAGAGAGACAAGAGGCGTCTGCGACGGTGATCTTGATGCTGAGGTCGCGTGTGCCGCTGGTGGATCTGCGAGGGTCACCTGCAGCTACGACGACGCCTACGATGCTGGCTCGCTCGCCATCACGGACCATGGAGATGGGAGTGTAGAGGCAGTTGCCCATGCGACGTGGCTTGACGTGGGGTGCATTGGGACGAGGAGGTGGAGGAGCCGCAGAGGATTGCCTGGAAGCTGCTCGGCCAGGGACGGGTGAGGAGGAAGATCGGTTGATGGCTTCGCTCTTGACGACGGCAGGTAGCAGCCTGGTTGCGCTAGTCGAGGATTCGCTGGCCTGATAAGGATGCGCTTGAGGCGGGGCGTGTGTAGCAGCGTTGGTGGTGGTGGTGGTTGTTGCGTCAGCTGCAGGTGGCGGTCCAATTGCTGCAACGTGCCGATCGGGTAGATTTGCAGACGGAACGGGCGTGGAGAACCAGTGGTTGGGCTCAGCTGATGGAGTAGGTTCAGCCGGAATGGCAGCTGGATCGGCATGCTGAGCGGTAGAGAGGCGCTGGACTGAGTGCGAGGAATGGACGGATTGAGGGAGCGGGGGTATAGAGCTGAGTCGTGATGGTTGTACAGCTGGCGTGGAGGCGGATGCAGCTGTCAAGGCAGGACGCGAGGCGAGCTGCACGATCCAGATGGTTGAGGTTGGTAGAGTAGGATCGTGAGCCGATGGTTGTGGTGACATCTTGAGAACCAGCTTATCGGCCTGGAATTCAACTCGAGGGATACCTTGTTTTGGCGGCATCAACTCTGCTGCGAATCCGGAAAGATAAACAACAGCTGGGGGACCTAGCTTGTGGAGTAGGAGGAGCGGCTCGGACACGGCTTGTACAAGCTGGCCATGAAAAGTGACGGCGAGATTGGTTGATGGCACAGAATCGTTGGGCGAGGAACATTGGAGCATGAGATGGAAAGCATTGGTGGTAGTTGATGTTAGGGATACTTGGGCGCAAATGCAGACTGCTGCACCTCGACCATGACCAACACTTTGGATCCAGCGATCGAGTGAGACGAGCTTGCCGAGACGATCCTCTTCGGCGTCTGTGAGAATCCTTGCGCGTTTGTGAGCGCGACTATCGAGACCGTTTTGGAGAGCAGGCATGGCATCGGGATCGTGGATGGGCTGGCGTGGAAGGCAAGTGGTACGCCGTTTGTGCGTTGAAGAGAGCGCCGAGGGGCCTGGCACGGAGGGAGGTTCGGCATTGGACTCGGTGGCGACATTCGCCTCGGAAGGCTCCCTTTTGGGGCCTTTACGTTTGCGCGGCATGGGGCAGACGGGCGACCGATGTGGTTTAGGCGAGGAGCAAAGAGGCAAAGCGTTATTCGATGGTGATAGTGAACGCCATGCCCTCTGTTGTCGACCAAACGGGAATGGAAATGGAAATGGAAATGGGGATGGGGATGGGGATGGGGATGGGGATGGAACAAAGGGTCTGGTCAAAAGCAAAGGCAAAGACCAAGACCAACACCGGGTCCTTGTCAATAATTTCCGAGTTGGCGACACTCACACGCACAGAGAACAACACATTTTGCACCCACCACGCTGCTCAGCCGTTGTCAGATCGCGTCTTTTCTCGGCAACAAACCAAATCAAATCCCTCCGAAAAATGTCGTCGTGATGATGCAGCTTTGCAGCTTTTGCAGCTTTTCGGTTGGATTTGATAACCGTGTTGCACTGGCTCTCACGCGACGCGTTGATGGAAGAATCGGCTCATTGTCCAGCTCAGTGCAACCCTGTCACAGTCTACGATTGGCTGGCCACCATGTTGCAGCCTCCTTGAGCATTGAGCATTGAGCATTGAGCATTGAGCACAACATGACCTATGTCTCTAGAATCATACGTTGCGTCAACACACCCCTTGGCCACCACCACGTCTCGGTGTCACGTCAATGCGCTGCTCCAAGCTAGGGGCTGCGGTACTGCCATCTTTGCGGTGCACCAACAACAATTATGGAAATTCCAACAGACCCTATTGCATCGGCGTCAATCGTCAATACACTGGATAGTACAATTGTCCAAGTCTTGCTTGCTTGCTTGCTTGCTTGCTTGTCTGTTGGATTGGTTCAACCTCGCTCCAGCAGACTGTGCACATGTGAGCCGACCAAAAGCTAGCAGACACAAATCCACCACGGCTCAACAAGTCGGACAAGCAGGCCGTCAGAATATCATTTCAAATTCACCTCAATCATCCGTCCGAGCGAGCACCACTTCTACAGTATATCACTCGAATCAATCGGCGCTCAGTCGTTCAGACAGCCACGGCCCCTCTCACGTTTTCTTTTTTTCTTTCTTTCCCATTCAACTCCATCATCTCGTTTCCCTGTCACCTCTGGCTCCAGGCTGCCGTCCCTTTCATCAACATGCGTAAGTTGCTCTTCGCCAACTGGCTGCAGCACCACAACATCAACAGCAACCTGCTCACCTTTGCACCCTTCTTCTCATCCCACTTTGATCTCGGCTCTCTATCACATTGGTTCTCCAACCAAACTCATACAGCCGGACCGTCAGAGCATGCTGCCTACGTGGACCTCACCATGCTCGATGATTCGCTCTCGGAGCTGTCGGACGATCATGTCCACACCCCTCCCCCAGTATCCGAGAACAAGTCCCAGCCAAAGTCCAAATCCAAACCCAAATCCAAATCCGAATCTTCGTCATCCTCTTCCTCCTCCCTCACCACAAAGTCAGCCTCTACCTCCAACATAGCTGCAAAGCACCCAAAACCAACAAAGTCCGAACTTATCCCGGCCACAAACAACGACGGCGACCAAAACCAAGCCTCCAAACCCAAGGGCAAGGGCAAGGGTAAGGGTAAGCAAAAGGCGAACGATGATGCCCCAAGAGCTCCTCCGTCTGCTCCCATCAGCGATGTCGTTCGGGCTCGTACGCACGTCAACTGCCAAGCCAATCCTTCCAAGCTCTGTCATCAGCACCATCAGCCTTGCAAAGGTGCTTTGCTCGAGTGCACCTTCATGCGAGCTCCTGGCAAACGCTGTCAAGGTCGCTACTGCTTCTCTTCGCTCAAGAGATTTTACGATCAGGATCCTGAAGCCATCGTCAAGGCCAATCGCATGATGATCAATCCAGCCGAGCACTGTCCACCCTCCGAGACAAGATATGCTTGGAAATGTCCACGCTGCCGTGGCAAGTGCGTCTGTTCCACCTGCCGCAAAGCTCTCGGTCTCGAACCTCTGGGCAAATCGACCGGCGCCAAAAACAAGTCCAACGCACACTTTCAAGTTGAGCCCTCAACAGCAGGAGCAGGAGCAGGAGCAGGAGCAGAGACAAGCAAGACAAAGGCGCACAACGCGAAAACAAACACCGACAAATCCAAGCGCAAGCAAAAAACTGCAGACAAAAGTAAAGCCAAGGATCGTAGTATTGCTGAAGCGGTCGCAGCTCAGAAATCGGGCAAGGGCAAGAAATCTTGCACCACTGCAGGGGCCGAGGAAGAAGATGATGGCATCACCACTCCGCCTCCACCTGCCAACACAACTGCCACCAAACCTGGCCCCAAGAAGACGCTGGCATCTGTGCTCAGCAATGCTGGACTTGGTATCAAGCATCGAGCGCCCATCTTGAAACCGCTCAAGCCGCCAACCCAAGTTGCTCCGCCCCTTCTCCAAGTGATCCCCACCAAACTGCCCGAGGAAAACATGCGTGCACGCATGTGGATCTACGAGAGCATGGTTCGCTTCGACAAGTTTGGTCTCAACCGCACCGTGCTAGCACAGCTGGACAAATTTGACAATTGGACGCATTCCATGGCGCAGGACATGCTCGCTTGCCTGCTCAAGACCATCGCAGGGCTCAACCACATCGACAAGGGTCAGCCTGTCAAGCCCTTTAACAGAGCCATCACCGCCTTTCGAGCCCATGGAAAGGCATTGCAGCGAGGCGAGCCCTGGTCAGCAGCCACGGAGCTGTTGGCTTCTCTGGGACTGGTGAGAGCTCCGCTTGCCTTTGTCGAGCACGACGTTCCCGTCGAAGTGGAAGTCGCCGCAGCAGAGCGCTCTCCATCTCCGCTCCTCGCCTCCCGAGTCACTCGAGCTCGCCGCGCCAAAGAAAACAATCAGTACGAGATTGCACGTCAACTTTCCATCCTGGACCGCTGGGAAGAGGACGAGTTCGGTGAGACCTCTAGCGATGCAGATGACGATGACGACGACGACGACCAAGCTCCGTCCAGGGCAAGACGCAAGCAAGCCGCGACCAACAAGTCGATCTACGTATATGACGATCCTAGCGACGACGAGAGTATGGCCGATCCTGATGACAGCAGTCGTGCTCGTCGCTCGGGACGTGCTCGCAAGCCACCGCACAAGGAGCCTGCTCCCGAGGTCAGGCTGACAGGTCGACAGCAGGCCATCAAGCTGCAGCAGGAGCACCAAAAGGAAGAAGAGGCAGCCAGGCAGCGCGAGGAAGCGCAGCAAACTGCAGCCCGTGATGTCCAATCATCTCGGAAACGCACTGGCCATCGCGCTTCCAATGGAAGCCACAGGCATTCGGATGCCTCGGACGATGACGTTTCGGACGACCAAGGTTTGGCTCGAAGCAACGGTCGGAACTCGCGAAAGAGGCGTAAACTCGCCGTCGCCTCTTCCACCGATGAGGATGAGTCGGACGGCCAAGTCGAGGTCGAGTCGAACGGCATCGCTGAAGAGAAGGAGGAATCGCATGTCGAGCCAGACCAGCTCGAGGTGGAGAGTCCGGACCTCGAGACTAAAGTGTCGATCCTCGGTGCACTCATCGACGCCGCTGTCATGACAAGTGATGTGGCCGAAGAACTCAAGACGGCGGTTGAGAACATCGCGGCAACCGAGCGCAATTACAAAGCGGCCAACGTGGAGATGGAGAAGGAGATCGTCGAAGAGATGGCCGAGCTCAACAAGCGCGCACCCAGCATCGTCTCGCCCGAGTATCAGACGTGGAAGACGGAGAAAGCAAAGCTGGAATACGATATCGCGTGGCGAAGGTTGGATGCGCGTGTGGTCTGCGAGCTGACCATCGACACGCATGCGTTGCGTACCGGTCCACTAGGCCACGACGTAGATGGACGCGAGTACTGGCACGTGCGCGAATACCAGGAGAAGATGCCCAAGTACACCGAAGGAAGGTATGCATGGTGCGTCGTGGTGCTGGGCAAGGCGTTCCCGACGGATCCCAATGCGAAGGCTCAAGAGTCGGAGACAGAAAACCAAGCAGAGAATGGCGACGAGAGCACAGCAACCAGGCATACCAAGGACGATGGCAATGATAGCGGGCTCACTTGGAGCGACAGCGGTTCAGCGCAGGGCGACCGACCGGCGGCGAATGAGGATGCCAGTATAGGCCTTCCCGCCGCGGCGGCCAACGGAGGAGAGAAAGAGAAAGAGGAAGCGCTCTCCGAAACTCGCATTTGCATGGGCACCAGCGCACCGCACGAGATTAAGAAGCTGGTTGGTTACATCACGTACCGCTTGGAGCAAGTCGAGTACGAGGAGAATGTCAGCATGCAGGATCGGGAAAAGGCGGTGCGAGGCGCAAAGGACGAGAACGCAGACAGCAGAGCAGGATCGCCCAGCGCAGAAGAGGAAGGTGAGGGTGCCAACACAAACGACGGCGTCGAGAGCATGTACAGCGTTCGCAAGGCCAAGCAGACGCTCAAGGATACGCAGGAGGAAAGGCGCAAACAGGTGGAACAGCTAGTGAAGCGTCTGAACAAGTCCAAAGAGTACTTTGCCTGGCACAGGGAGGAATTGGCCCCGTGATCCAACGAGCTTGATTGTACCTAGCGTTGTTTTTCACACACAACAATCTTTGTGTTGGACGCTGAACGAAGTGTGCGCTGGGTTTTTTAATCTGTGAAAACCAAGCAACGAAAGCTTTGACATAGCACTTGTGGCAAGCTGGCGGCTCTTGTTGGCTGTATCTCTCAAGCTTGGCAGTGGCAGTGGGTACGGAGGAGGTGAGGTGAAAGGTGACGTGAGCGTGTCTTGGCGATCGTCGGTTTTACCATCTCACGATCTCGCTCGAACTGTACGGTGAAAGGAGACGAACCACCGATCAGTGCAGGTGCAGAGGACTGTATGCAGAGATGGACGTGACGGTTTCAGCGGGGAAATCCGAACCGAAAGGCGGGGTCGAGTAACGGTCACACGATACAGTATACTGTACTGGACAGTACTGTAGCCGATCGAAGGAGACAAGACTTCACCTTGCAGAACTGTACAACAGAGAGTAATAGAGTAGTGTATGAATTTTATTTTCCCGACGCCGGCAGAGCAACGTCAGCAATACGGCACGGAAGCACGTCATGTTCATCCAAGCATTGATTCGAATTGGGCAGTACAACACTGTATAGAGCTGCAACTGTGGTTGTGTACAAAGAATAATGCAGGAATGCTCAAAAGGTACCGATTCCGTTGGTAGTGAAGCGAAGGAAAGCAGCCTAGAGCAATCTCCTTGCAGATCAATACAGCAAGCGAAGCCAAGTGCTACAAGCTAGGTACAGGTCCCAGCGGTAACTGCCCTTTACCTGCCTGAACACAAGTTCTACCATGACTACTACTACTACTAACTGTAGTCGCAAAAAGCATTCGACATTGGATCATGGTTAGGGTCGCGCATACAATCGTACTACTGTTACAACACTGTACAGCACAGTCGAGGTTGCCAAAATAGTGTCAGTGACAGTGTGCGGCATTGCTCCGCACTGGCCGGATGCCATGTCGCAACCGCTTTCGTCGCTGTGTGTGATCTTTTCAAAGGCATAATAATTATTAAGTGGATCCCGATCCCAAATTCTTTCAGGGTCTGAAGTACTGCAGTTACTCTCCATCATGTTGTTGTTGTTGTTGCGCAAGAAGCTTACTCTCCGATGCCGATTTGACTTGCCGAAACACGGCCATCCCATATCCCGTCTGAGTTGTCTCTCTCTCTCTGTATACAAAGCCGACTCACGCCTCGAAACAATGACCATTACCATTACCATTATCTTTAACATTACCATGACAATGACAATCATAAGGGCAAACAACCATACCCAACAGGAGCCGAGCGATGCCTGACCCTTCGGAATGCCCGAAACGAAAGACGGGGCAGGCATCGGACGTCCCTACACATGCACGAAGAATTTATTATTATATTAATTGGTCATAAAAAACACACGCTGCTGTGCAGTACAGTACTGTAACAACCAAATGCAGGTGGCTTGCTTGGCTGCCTCTTTTCAGCGTTGCACTCAAAACTCCGCTCAGGGCGGCTATCAGCAGGGCTTTGGGTCGAAATCGGAAAGAAAAAAAAAGGCCGCTTCAGAAGACGGGCGTTGGCGCGGTGGGGACTGACTCACACTGAGCTGTGTGTGGGTGTGTGACTCTTGTCTGCTGTATGACTCTTCTTTCCGTCTCGGCCTGCGTTCCAGGCTTAAGGGAGACACCACACTGCTGCTTGCACTGACCTCTTGATCACATCCATTCGCGCGGTCGGCTTCTTCTCCATCTCCATCTGCGTCCTTATCCTCTGCTCAGCCTTGACTCGGGTTCCTCCGAACGCATACACGCACACACACACGCACGCACGCACGCACGCACGCACGCACGCGCCGAGCCGAGCCGCTATAAGCCAACAGTCTGCCGCCAGCATTCATCCACTTGGTCCATCTCGACCATCGCCATCTTCGCCAAAGCAGAACATACATCGTCGTCTGCCCAATGGCTTTCCTCTAGCGTGCACCGTTTGCTGCCATCACACCAGCCTCTGGGTTTCATCAAAAAAATTTCAGCACGGGAAAAGCCACCCAAAGCATTCATCGAAAGCGAAAACCAATACCATCGCCTCGCCCATCTTGACCGTCCACTCTTCCCCAGATGTCAGCCGTCTTTGGTCAAGGTTGCCATTACTCTAACTACCAAGACACCAGCCAGCAGCTCCTCGAATCCTGCTGCTGCTCCGCTCACGCATCCGCTTCAACTCGCTGATCAACCAGCACACCTCAGCAACCACAGCATTTTGTCGGCTTCCCAAGGCATACAAGGAAAGGCAGGTAAAAGAAAAGGCCCCGTACCAACAGCATCACCTGCGCAGTTTCTGCACCGTTGTGTTGGACAACTCAGCCAGAACGGAACGCCTTTTCGTGACCGTCCCAGCTTAGGCGCAGTACAGCACGATGCCGCCCCCTTCCTTCTCTCACCAGACCGCTCTGGTCTTACCGCGGCATATCCAAAGTTGGCTCAGCAAAACCATTGAAAAGATTCGATCGGCGCTTCTCGAGGACAGCGAAGCAAAAAGGCACTCGATCCTCAGTGTCATCGAAGCCTCCGTTGAAGAGCAAGCAAACTCGCTCAAAGCTGCCGCCCAGGCCGACGAAGGCAATCACCCCGTAGCAGCAGGACCATCCCCGACGGCACAGATCAGGTCTCAGATCTCGGTCCGCATCAACGATGCCATCCAGACCCTGCTGCAGAATGAGCTCGAGCCACAGCAAAAGGAGAAACTCCCTGCCATCGTCGACCTCCTCTTTGTTGTCATGCCCCTACTCGGCCCAACGGCAATCGTGTTGGAATGGTGGGATCTCGTCCTTCGTCCTCTTCTCAAAAGCGCACAGGTCCAAAACATCACAGCCAACCGAGCCCGCGAGTTGGTCGTCAAGGCCATGGTGGCAGCTCCCAGCACGGCCTACGAAGATGAGCCTCCACCCACCCCTGTTTGGCCAGTAGCGCCGCCCTCAGGCGAGCAAGGCGCCAGCCCTTCTACCGCAGCGAAAACCAGTCCTGGACGAGCGCGTGCGGTACCTTATCCCATGGCGGCTGCTGCGCCTTTGGCCGCCTCCCCTTCCCGTCAGCCCCAACGCAACTCATCCATCAAAGCCGAGTCACGGTCGGGCAGTCGATCGGCTCCGATCGGCTCTCGCCAAGACACTTTCCGGAGGTTCACTCAGCGTGTCCTCGATCTCTACCTTGCCGAAGCCGCACAGGAGAGCCAACAGCTCAATACAGAAGAATTACTTGCCCACCGGGAAGAAAGGGGGGGAAGCAGTCCCGAAGCCCTCAAAAAGCCGGCATCCAACACTGGCAGTGCCGCCGGAAGCACTCGCGGTCCCGCTGGTGGCGGTCCGGGTGATCACGCGCTGGCTCGAGACTTGAGTAACAGTCATCTCTTGCGAGATCCGGCTGCGCTCGTCTGGAAAGGTAACCTCGAGTCCATCCTGCTAGTGTACAGCAACGAAAAGCCGAAGGAGTTCTTCCACCACGTTGCCGAATCCTTTAGCGATCCCACATCGCGAGTCCCGCTGCTCTTTTTGCTCTCCACTTTCCTGCGGCTGTATCCAATTCACGCCTACCACATCACCTCGACCACTCTGCCACGCATGCTACTGCTCTCGCTCCAGCTTGACACTTCGACTACGTGCGTCTCGCTCGGCGTGACATCCCTCATCATGCTCATCCCTCACATCCCCAACTGGATCGCAAACGGCGGTGCTGGTGGACTGCCCACGTTGCTCAGCATCTTTGCACGCATCGTCGACTGGAGACGGCTTGGCAACGGCTGGGAAAACCGCGTTGGAGATGATCCCGAGCTGGAAGAGTTGCGTCGCGAGAAGGACGAAGAGTTTGCCGAGATCGATCGTCTCGGCAAACGACTCAACATCAAGCCTCACTTGCGATGGGATCGCCTTGAGTCGAGCTTCGACACAACCATGTCGACTCCGCCCAATGCCGAGCATCTCTTCACGTTCCTCTACGGTCTCTTCCCTTGCAACGCGATTCGTTTCCTGCGCTCGCCGATCGACTATCTGCGCAAAGCATCTTTCGACAGCCCCTTCGAGGGACCCTGGGAGGACATGATGGACGAGATCGCCGTTCAGAACCGAGCTGGTCCGATTCTGCGAAGGCATACGCTTCACCCTGCGCTCATCACCATGGATGCCGAGACAGAGCTGACCGATAAACAACGCTGGCTCAACCACGACTCGGCCGACATCAACGCAGAATGTCTTGGTCTGTTCCTCGGCAAATGGCACGATGTCAATCCTTCGCACATCGAAGAAGCTGAACGCCAGCGTCACGGTTCCCTGGAGCATGAGGTCGCTGCCGACGAAGAGTCCATCTTTTCGTCGGAAGCGAGGCTGGGTCCCTTCGACATGGGTCGACGTCGCAGTGCAGCTGCTTTGATGCATCCATCTTCGCCCACCGGTTCGGCACATCGCCACTATCAGAGGGTACCGCATCATGTCAATCCCGACGACATCTTGCTGACCTATGCGTCGCTGCGATCGGGTGCGCCGCTCATGACCTCAAGCGCTGCGTCTGCATCTGCATCTGCCTCGGCAAACACGTACGCTCCTACTGCTCTTGGGCTCAACTTTACGACTCAGCCGATGACGGCCGCCGCTCAGAGGTTGGACGAGTCGTTGACGCCGGCCACAGCAGCACACGCTAGGGCCACTGGATCGGGAGCGGCAAGCATGTCAGCCAGTGGCACTCTGCAGAGGCTTTTGCCTGCTGCCAGTGCCACTGCGGCTGCGACACCGGCGATCGTGACAGCAATGGGCAGTTCGAGTGCGTCGCATGTGCCCGTTTCGATGCCGGCTTCTCCCGCCACGCATGCCTCGCTTGCACGCGTCCGCCCACGATCTGAGTCCTTGTCGTCTCAGCATTCCAATCACAACGCGTCCACGGGGGCGGCCACGCCTATTTCGCCAACATCGACGACGGCGAGGCATCGGCTTGCTTTCAGTCATCTTCCGACAGATCCGTCTACGCCGCACAAAGAAGTGGAAGAGAAATCTTTGCACGCGATCGCCACCTCGGACAATCCTGTGGCGGCGCCGGTGAGTTGGATGGGTGGAAGTGATACCAACGTGACGTCGTTGCTGCAGCGAGAGAATCTGCTG
This sequence comes from Anthracocystis setariae, assembly GCA_928724745.1. Lineage (NCBI taxonomy): Eukaryota > Fungi > Basidiomycota > Ustilaginomycetes > Ustilaginales > Ustilaginaceae > Anthracocystis > Anthracocystis setariae. The sequence goes on along the minus strand of CAKMXJ010000006.1, from coordinate 751,575 downwards.
CTTCGGAACGAGCTGAATTTCGAGTTGTACCTCAAGGAGCAGCATTTGCGGCATATCGGCAAGGTGCATCGCGAGAAAGTGGCGAATACGGCGTTGGAGGCGGAGAGGCAGAATCTGTACCATACGGTGAGATCGCTTCGAGGTACGATTGGGGCGTTGCAGGGTGAGTTGGAACGAAGTCGGGCGGAGGCGACGTCGATGAAGACGCGACATGTACAGTGGGAGGCGGATTTGAACCACAAGCTTAGGGCGTATAGGGAGGAGAGGAAGGCGTGGACGAGCGAGGCGAGGCAGCTCAAGGCGCAGGCGGAGGAAGATAGAGCGAAGATCGAGAACCTCACCAGGCAGTTGGAGGAGTGTGGTGCGCAGCTGTTTGAGATCCGGACCAAGGTGGAGGCGGACGAGCCTCGGTTGGGCAAGCTGGAGGTGTATGAGGGCAAGATCGAGCAGCTGACGAGTTGTTTGGGGTATTGGGATGAGGATGTGAGGAAGTATGAGCAGCAGAGGGGGCAGATGGAGAAGCTGTTGGCCAAGTGGGATGAGATGGTGTATTTGGTGGAGTCGACAGAGGCGAGTTCGCAAATCGTCGAGCAGAAGTGTATCCGGTTGGAGGCCGAGTGCCAGAGGTTGAGCGACGAGTTAGTTGTCGCGAGGGAGAGGGTGAGGAGGGGAAGGGAGGAGAAGATGCAGTCGGTGACGGGCGGGGTGGGTGAGGATGTTTTGATAGGACAGCAGAGGGAGGAGGTCGAGGAGCTGTTGAGAAGGGAGAACGAGCAATTGCAGTCGCAGGTGCTCGAGTTGAAGGTGAGGCTCGAGGAGTTGACGCCGGCGCACGTAAGAGTGACCCCGGTGGAGGAAGAGGCGGTGGGACGAGGCGATGGTGATTTAGGTTTCGTTCGTTGATTGGTTGGTTCATGGTGTACAAGTAATGACATCGGGCAAAGCACATGTGGGGAAAAAAAAACCCCACCAAATTGCCGAGATTTCAAAGTGATGACAAATATACATATATATATATATATATATACAGTGAAAAGCGCGAAGGAGGGGGATTAGACGAGGTATAGGGTGTCGATGAAACCGGTTGCTAGTTGACCGATGATGGCGGTTGCGCTTACGCCTGTGCCTAGACCGTACAGCGTAGCCATTGAGCCCTTGTTGGCATTGGAGGAGGACGAGTTGGATTTTTTGACGGCGTGTTTGAGGTCGTTGATAAGCGTGTCTACGACGGGGATGGTGAGACGCGTGACGGCGATATGGATGGCGGGGATATCTCCTGCGAGACCATTCATATGCCAACCGCACTTGGACATGTGATCTCCAACATCGTAGATGCTAATCCTACCACTGGCACTACCGAACGCAACAACCGATACGATGGGTTTACCCAGCACAAACAATTCCGGAATCTCGCGCTCGATACGAGTGACAATCTCCTTGGTCGCCCCCACAATGTCGCGACAACTTTGGGTATAGCCGTTATCGCCCATCTTCATCATGGCCGCCCACGTACCTGCGATCACCGAACCCGGTCGAGACCCCAACAACGTCGGCGTGGCGTACACTCCGCCCGGCCAATCCGTCTTGACGTAGTACTGGAACTTGCGAAGCTCGCCACTCCGATACATGATGGTCGACAACCCCTTGGGTCCAAACCCGTACTTGTGCGTGTCGCAGCTGATGCTCGTCACGCCATCCACGCCGAAATCAAACGGCTCGGTTTGGAAGCCCGCCTTGTGCAGGAACGGCACCAGGAACGAACCCAGACAGCAGTCGACGTGCAGCAGGATGTTGTTCTGCTTGGCGAGCTTGGCGAGGTTGGGGATGTCGTCCATGATACCGTCGGGGAAGTTGGGCGCCGAACCTACCAGACCGATGGTGTTGCTGTTGATGGCACGAGCCACTCGATGCACGAGCACCTTGCGTGTGACGGGGTCGACGGGGATGTGGTGAATCTTGATGTTAAAGTATTGGGCTGCCTTGTCAAACGCAGCGTGCGCCGAGACGGGCACGATGAGTTCGGGTTCCGAGATGCGCTTGGTGGCTTTGGCCCATTCGCGCATGGCGAGACAGCTGAGCAGGATGGATTCGGTACCACCGGAAGTGGTGGCGCCGACGCCGGTGGAAGGCGCATTGTACATGCGCAGCACCATGCTGACGATCTCGGCCTCCATCTTGCGCACACCGGGGAAGACGTCGGGATGCAACGGATTGGATACGAGGAACTGCTTGATCGAATCGGCAAGCAGCTCGCTCAGGTCATCTCCACCGTGGTAGACGGCACCGGAAACTTTACCGCCCTTCCAAACCATCTGTCCATCCCTGTCGGCCCATGCAGCCTCGACGAGCTTGTCGTCGACGCCAGCTTCCATGATCTGCAGTTTGGCCAACTCGGCTCGGATCCACTCGGCCTCCTTACCGAGCCGAGGCAGCTGCTTGTGTGTCTCCAAGTGCTTGGGACGGGGCACGATCTTTTGCTCCACCTGCTTGATCGCCTGACCGAGCTCCTTGTGCACTTTTCTCTTGGCAGCAGGGGTCTTGAGGAGTAGAGCAAAGCAGCGGGCTGAGATGGCGCGGTAGAGCTGGTAGAGCGACTCGGAGATGCCATACACTTTGAGGTGACGCAGGAGTCGGGTAGCGTAGCGGTAGAGCACGATGGCAAAGATGGCATTCTTGGCATTGTCGAGCGTGGCCAACATGCGGACCGAGGTGATGAGCAGCGATTCGTCCACTGCCGAGACAGACTTGTTGAATTTGGACGAAGCGGAGAGGTTGTTGATCTTGGCTGCAGCAGCCTCACGGGCTGGAGTGCGGGCGGCCATGTTGGATCGGAGCGGGTCCGTGTATATTAATGGTGGCGGTGGCGTTGAAGTTTGACGTGGAGGATGAGGTTGGCCGAATCGGCGCTGGCGCGTACCAGTAATCAATGTTGAGATGCAAGGGATGTCGAAATGTGAGAAGGGATGGTCGGATGTGATGCGGGCAGAGTCGATGGTTAATATACCTGCGAGTTCGTCGCTGTGTTGCTTGAGGTGTGGTGTAGGATGCAAGGTGGTGGATGATATCGAATAAAGCTTCGGAGTGGAGGAGAGGGATTATTGGGAAGCAAAACGGTGTTCGGAGCTTGCATCACCGCTAGCCGACGCAATCACAAATTCTACTCTGTCTGATACAGTGTGACTGTATTCATTCCAAGAAAAATGCAGCTGTAGACAGCGCAGTGTGGAAAATAGAGTGTGATGAGAAAACTTACGAGCTGAGTCGTAACAACGCCGCCGCCTTCGCCTCGGCCACACAGAGAGAGACAAAAAGAGAGAGAGAGAGAGAGAGAGAGAGTTGTGTGCTGACACGTTTGCTTTCATTTTCGGCGCCTTTTTCTCTTTGGATTCTCGCCAAATTGGACGCCTTTTTGGATTGTTGAGCAGATGCACAGCGCGATACGCGCTTCAATCCTCCACACCATGCAGTGCAGTCTAGCCGCTTTGAGGCAAGTCATCCTGGCAATCACGGCGTCTTCTCGAGCGATTGTTGAGCTTTTCTTCTATTATATCAGCGTCGACCCAGCGTGTGCTGCACATGGTTGCAACGTGGCGATGTTTTGTCCGGTAGTGTCGCAGTGCTCTATCGCTTGATAAGGTTGCCACAGTAACAGCTTGTTCCATTCACCTATCACTGCACGAGGTCACTTGGAGCCGCCGAGTTGACCCAGGAGGAGGTAACCACACAGAAATGCCAAAACTGCTCGTCCCAACTGCTATCAAGTACCGCCTCGCTTCTCTTCTTTTGTGTTGGCAGCAGCGCTAAGTCGGCCAACTAAGAGTGTGACGTGCGTGTCAAGTGGAGGTGTCCTCCGCAAACTTCGCAACCAGACCACTAACATCGATGCAAGATTGGCCACCAGCTTGCTCACATGGCTTCAAGACAGCCAGCTAGTATGACTTGCTCCAAGAATGTGGTCGACAAACTCACGCTCACTTCCAAGCTCAAGCTGGCAGACGGTAACCTCATCCCTCGGCTCGGACTAGGCGTATACGAGATGTCGGACCACGAAGCTTCTCGTGCTGTTACCTGGGCTCTCGAAGCTGGCTACCGACACATTGACTGGTTGGTACTTTTCCTTTCTTGACCGAGTCTAGCGTCACTGGCTGCTGCTCTGTTTCGCTCACTTTGACACATTCTGTTCGGGGCTGCATCTTCAGTGCGGAATGGTACTACAATGAGAAAAGCGTTGGTTCCGCCATCTCGCGCTTCCTTTCCTCGCCCAACAGTCAAGTCCAGCGCTCCGATATCTTCTACTGCACCAAACTTCAGTCCAATAATGGCTACCAAGCCGCCAAACGTAGCATCGCCGAATCGCTCAAAAAATGTGGATTGGACTACATTGACCTCTATCTCATCCACAGCCCCTATGGTGGCAAAAAGAGGAGGCTGGAAAGCTGGAAGGCCATCGAGGAGGCAAAGGATCAAGGTTTGATCAAAAGCGTCGGTGTCAGCAACTACGCTCAGAGACACATCGAAGAGCTGCTCGAATCCAAGCCCAAGTACAAACCAGTGGTCAATCAGTGCGATTTGCATCCCTTCATGGCAAGGCATGACCTCGTCAAGTATTGTCAAAACAACGCCATCGCGCTAGAGGTAAGATCCATCTTTGCAGCTGATTCCATTCAGAAGCTCGTCAACTGAATCTGTGTTTCACTCTCGTTCGATGGCATAGTGTTGGGGTCCGCTCGTGCGTGCCGAACGATTCGACCACCCCGTCATCGTCGAGCTCGCCAGAAAGCACTTGGTCACATCCGCTCAAATCCTTATGTAGGTCGTTCAAGTTTGCTGGATACTGCTGGATTCCAAGCACATTGCTTGTACAAGATCGATGCGCTGATGCATTCTCCTTCCTCACTTGTCGTCAACAGTCGCTTCTCCCTGCAGCGAGGCTATATCACGGTTGGTAGCCTAGCTTCTTGCTAACGTGTCACGGTGAATCGATCTCAGAACTGATGCCAAACTCTATCTCTTGATATACCCCCAAAAGATCCCTAAATCAGTCTCTCAGCAGCGCATCATCGAGAATGCCAACGTCTTTGGCTTTGAGCTTGACGATCAAGACATGCGCCAGCTACTCGGGCTCGATGAGTATCTCGTAACCGAGTAAGTACCTGGCATCCCTACCTTCTGCTTTGATTCAATTATCTGCAAAGAGCTCAACTTGCGCTCGTCTCTTCACCTACCTTACAGCTGGGATCCTATCGGTGACCCCAGCGCCTAGTATCTTTCGTTTGCGTAATGCAAGCCCTACCCACGCTGCGAACGTGATGCAGACATGTCAATGCAAGCATTCCGTGAGCTCCACGGTCTGCAACGGCGACTTCGACGGCTCGTGGCAAGCAGATTGGAATGTTAGGCCGAAGTTGGTGTCTGTCTTGCCAAAAAGTCGATGGACTCGTTTGGGGTGAATTCGAGTCAGCCATGGATTTGTAATGCTCAGTACAAAGTCACGCGTCAGCTCAATACAGAACAGATCTTGAATGAGAAGGCTTTCTTCGTGCATAGAAAGCTTTGCGCCGCAATCTCGTATAACACCTTTCCTTTTTTTTTTTTTTTTTTTTTTTTTTTCTCTGCTTGCTGCGCGCATTGTCGCTGCTACGTGCGCTGCATCAACGCTCGCTCGCTTCTTCCAACATCATCTCCACTTCACCTTCACCCTATCTCGACCAGCTCAGCAAACCTCGTGTTCAAGTCTGGCCATCCCTCTTCTTCCACGACTCGCCACCACCTTCCAGCTCGGATCTTTGCATGATCAAGCCATTCTCTAGATCTTTGAGCTTTGTTCCCAGATCCTTGCCTTCAAGAATCCTTGTCACTCCCCGTTCACCACGCACCGTCCTCGGCATTCCCAAGCGCTTCCTTCCTAACCCAATACGCACCATGTCCTCCACCGACGCTACACAGCAGCCAGCCGCCGAGGCCGTCAACCTCATTAAGGATGAGGTCACCGGCGAGATGGTCTCCAAGTCTGAACTCAAGCGCCGAATGAAGCAGCGCGAGAAGGAGGCCAAGAAGGCCACCAAGGCCGCCGAAGCTCCTGCTCAGACTGCCGGCGCCGCCAAGTCCGCCGCTGCCTCTGAAGAGGACCTTAACCCCAACCAGTACTATGAGCGACGATTCAGGACCATTGCTGGCTTGCGCGAGACCAAGAACCCCGACCCGTACCCGCACAAGTTCCACGTTTCGATCTCCCTATCCGAGTTCATCTCCAAGTACGAAGGCAAGATTGAGGCTGGCCAGCACCTCGACAACGAGGAGGTCAGCATTGCTGGTCGTCTCCACAACATGCGATCCGCAGGCCAGAAGCTTCGATTCTACGACTTGCACGGTGAGGGTGTCAAGGTCCAAATCACGGCTCAACTTCAGGACCACACCGATGGCGACTTCTTCGCTATCCACGACCTTCTTCGTCGTGGTGACATCGTCGGTGTGACCGGTGTTCCAGGCAAGACCAAGAAGGGTGAGCTCTCCATCTTCCCCCGCTCAATCAAGCTGCTTTCCCCCAACCTCAAGATGCTTCCCAAGGCTGCTCAGAACGACAAGGGTGGATTCACCGACACTGAACAGCGCCACCGCAAGCGCTACCTTGACCTCATCATGAACCCCCATGTTCGTGACATCTTCGTCAAGCGTGCCAAGATCATCAACTACGTGCGCCGATTCTTGGACAACCTTGGGTTCCTCGAGGTCGAAACCCCCATGATGAACCAGATCGCCGGTGGAGCTACGGCCAAGCCCTTCATCACCCATCACAACGACCTCAAGCTCGATCTCTTCATGCGTATCGCCCCTGAGCTGTTCCTCAAGGAGCTCGTGGTTGGTGGATTGGACCGTGTCTACGAAATCGGTCGTGTGTTCCGTAACGAGTCGATCGACCAGACGCACAACCCCGAGTTCTCGATCTGCGAGTTTTACATGGCTTACGCCGACATGTACGATCTCATGGACATCACCGAGTCCATGATCTCGGGACTTGTCAAGGCAGTCACCGGCTCCTACAAGATCAAGTACCACCCGGATGGCAAGGATGTGGAGGGCGGTCGCGAGTTTGAGATCGACTTCTCGACTCCCTGGAAGCGATTCGACATGATCAAGGAGCTCGAGAAGGCGATGAACGTGACTTTCCCTCCTGCCGACCAACTGCACACCGAAGAAACGCGCAAGTGGCTTTCGGACCTTGCAGCTAAGCACAATGTGGACTGCTCGGAGCCGCGCACGTCGTCGCGCCTGATCGACAAGATGACGGGCGAGTTCATCGAGACGCAATGCATCAACCCCTCGTTCATCGTTGGACACCCGCAGGTCATGTCGCCGTTGGCCAAGCGTCACCGTGACATTCCCGGTCTGTGTGAACGGTTCGAAGCCTTCGTTGCGACCAAGGAGATCTGTAACGCCTACACCGAGTTGAACGATCCGTGGGTGCAGAGGGCCAACTTCGAGGAACAGGCGCGTCAGAAGGATCAGGGTGACGATGAGGCTCAGGGGATCGATCATGTGTTCATCGATGCGCTCGAGCACGGTCTCCCGCCTACGGGCGGTTGGGGTCTGGGTATCGACAGGCTGGTCATGTTCTTGACCGACAGCAACTCGATCAAGGAGGTGCTCGCTTTCCCCGCCAACAAGCCTCTCCCGACCGATAACAAGCCAGTCGCGGTTCCGTCGCTCGAGGAGAATTAGAGGCGGACGTGTAGAGGGGAGGGGAGGGGAGGGGAGCTTCTCCATCTGTCAGTCTTTCTGTATAGCTTCATTGGCTTGAATTCTAAATGTTGTTCCCACATCCAATGTGGTGTGAGTGGTCTTTGGTCCTCGTGATGGGGAAGGTTCGATTCGTTCTTCAATTTGGGAGTGGGGCGCTAGATGGTATATCTTGCATATAGAATACTTTTTTTGGACCAAAAGGGTCTTTAGCTCAGCAGTAGAGCGGCAGACTTCGGTTAATACGAAGGAATCCTCTTCGAGGTGTTCTGCAGGTCGCGGGTTCAATCCCCGTAGGACTCTTTTTTTTTCCCGCTGTCAACATGGGCTTTTTTTTTTTCTTTAGATTCCGATACTGTCTTCCCTCTCGGAGACAAAGTCAGGCAAGCTGAGGATGACGAGGTTCTGGTCCGAGAGGAGGAGCACAGGTAGCGGACAAGCAACAGTGTCAAGTTGGAAGAGCGTAGAGATTCCATGCTTTGGATAGACGCGATCAAGGACTGGAAGCGGGAAGGAAAGATGCGGACCGAGGGTTATGCTTTGGGAGTTGGGGAGGGGGGGGAATGTGGGATTGGAGGAAAGTGTGAGTGAGTGAGTGAGTGAGTGAGTGAGTGAGTGAGTGAGTGAGTGAGTGAGTGAGTGAGTGAGTGAGTGAGTGAGTGAGTGAGTGTTTGTTTAACGTGGAGGCGATGCATTGACCCGGGGTGGCTCGGACGCAGGCTGACATGTGGACGACATCATGATGATGATGGTAAGCTATTTAGCAGCAGCGGAGTTTGGATGGTGGGTTGGGATGATACGGAACGATCCGAATGCGATCGAGGAAGGATTCCGGGAGGATAGATTGGAAAGAACCAGTTACCAAAGGTTGTGGGGACGATTTGATCAAAAGGTGAGTGGAATTGAGCCGAGGTGCACGACTGCCAAGACATGAACAACAAATGCGTAGCCACGATCAAGAATGAGTCGGGGCAAGTCGGTGAAGACGGGACCCATGTCGTGGGGTAGCGATGCCGCCGCAGCCGACGGAGAGATTACCAGCGGGGGGGCAGCACGCCAAGTTCATATTGACCGGTATGACTGTGGGGTAGCGTGGGGTAGCGTGGGGCACCAGACGGAACAGGAAAAGTTTGGGGGTGGGAAGCTTCCGTCGAAACCCGAGAGGAACGAGTGTCTGGACCCGAAGACCAGCATGGGCTTCGGAGCACCTCCCGCGTTCTTCGGAATGATCCGAGCGGAGTCCAACTACAGAGTATGCACACGGAGAATACTGTACAGCACACAACTGTGCGGGGCAATTCGATCGAGACTGTGACTGCTCAACGGTCAATTCCAAATTTCTAAATGCGAATTTCCGATTTCCATCCTTTCATCTTTTTTGACAGCAACGTTGATGGCGTTGTTCGCACGCTTTTGTCCGATGGTGTCAATGCTTTGCACAGATACAGCAGAATACGAGTGTTTCACACCACCGCTGTCATCGATCAACACAACTTGAGAGAATGGAAAGTGCGCCCAATCGCGAACCATCGGAACCAAAACCCCGTCTGTGCTGTATGCTGCAGGACAATACTGTACTGTGCTGAACTGCAAGCGCCTCGATCCCGAAATGCGGTTTGCTGATTCGACGGAGACATGCCTGCATGCCGCAACACTTTGCATGATTTTGTGACTCCGCTCCGCCGATGTTTTCCCACAGATTGGGCAGCCGTAGGATAAGGATTGGTACTACAGTTGACTGTATCAGGCCCAGCTGCACACAATATAGAATGCACGCTTGCCGAATGCACGGGCGGGCGGACCGGTGGGCGCCTTTTTTTTTTTTTTTTTTTTTTTTCTTTCGAATTGCCGTCGCTCAGTCACCGCACTAGGTTTCAATGGCGGCGATTTTGCAAGGCGCGTTGTCTCGATTATTTAAAATGTTGTGTAGCTCTCCTAGTGTGATGCACTTTATCAGTCTTGAGTTGAGCAGCCATGGACGGTGAAATTCTTTACTACTTCTGATCCCCGTCGGGTTGCTGTAGTTATGCCAAGTGCATTTCCGTGTCTCGCAACTGATGCTGTACAGTGTATCGATTTCACCGCGTCTCGCTTCAATCTATTCATTCGAGACATCCCCGCGTTATTGAACAGTGCAATACAGGGCAGTTCAGTGCTCAGCCTGCAAATCAACATGCAATTCCGCACAGCCTGTGGCATGGCATGTCGGTCGCCTGTCTCATACAGTATATCGCATTCGCATGCATCGCGTTTGCGAATTCTCCTCGTCGGGCTCACCTCGACCCGGCTGATATGTTACGATCCCTACCCTGCACGCTCCTGTAACAGTACCGTACAGTACTGTAGTAAGTGTACACTCCTCTTGCCCCAAAGAAACGGTGTTTCGCCATCAAGCCGCGCGCTCTGATTGGTCGGCCCCACGTTGGGTCCTGCAGATACCTGCTTGCATGAGTACTGTACAGTACTGTAGCATTTCCTTCTGTCAGACGCCCGCCGAAGCTTCTCCGCCGTTGGCAGCTTTGATGGCTATTCTTTGGCTGCTGTTCTCTCTCGCATGGTTCGGCCCCTGCTCGTCACGTTCGCCCCCCCCCCCCACCTATGATAGTGATCATCTATAAAGACCCACTTTGTTTGCATCATTTCGCACGCACCCCCTTTCCTTATCCTCAACCACTCTCACCCTATACCCTCACCCCTTTCCTTCGCGCTTTACTCGTTCCCCCCATCCTGTCTGTCAGACATCAGTGCAGCGTTGGCACACAACAACACGCCCCTCTCTGCGTGCATCACTTTGATACCCATCCCACCGTCCACTCGATCAAGTACCACTCACGCCTCCTCCAGTCCCCCATCCTTGCGTCGTCCAATTGCGCATTCACATTCGTCACAATGAAGGATTTCACCAACGGACTCTTTAGGCTTCCTACCAAGGCCGATCGCGAGCGCGAGCTCCACGGCGAATCGCCCAACCCCATCAAGCTCGCTCGCATGCTCTCCGCCATGGATTGGGCGTACCTCTTCTGTGGTTGGTTCGCCTGGACCATGGATGCCTGGGATTTCTTCGCCGTCTCCCTCTCTTTCTCCGCCCTCTCCAAGGAGCTCGCCCGACCCATCTCGGACATCACCACTGCCATGACCCTCACCCTTCTCTTCCGCTCCGTCGGTGCTATCATCTTTGGGTAAGTATTGGACCACGGCATTGCTATTCTTGACCCAATCCAAACATCGCTGACTCTTGTCCTTTCATTTGTCTCTCTCTCTCTCTCTCTCTTACAGTGTCATCTCGGACAGATACGGACGTAAATGGCCTCTGGTTGCCAACCTGCTTCTGATTGCCGCTTTCTCGCTTGGTTCCGGCTACATCAAGACGTATCAACAGTTCCTGGTCCTGCGTTCCTTCTTCGGAATCGGTATGGGAGGTATCTGGGGTTTGGCAGCCGCCAATGCACTTGAGAACATGCCCATCGCCGCGCGTGGTCTCTTCTCTGGTCTCATGCAGCAGGGTTATGCTATGGGTGCCATCTTCGCTACCATTGTCAACCTGACCTGGGTCGACAGGACTGGTAACTGGCGCGTGCTCTTCTACCTCGGTGCTGCACTCTCGGCTGCCGCAGCTGGCATTCGTGCAGTTCTTCCCGAATCGCCCCTCTTTGTCAAGCAGAAGGCAGAGCGTGAGGCTAACATGCAGCCTGGCGAGACCGGATTCCAGGCGTACGGCAGGCAGGTCAAGGACATGGCCAAGACGCATACGCTTCGCTTCGTCTGGGCTGTGTGCCTTATGGCTGGTATGAATTTCCTGTCGCACGCTAGTCAGGATCTCTACCCTACCATGCTTCAGAAGTCCAAGTTGCTTTCGGCCAAGCAGTCTTCCAAGGCCAACATCATTGCCAACGTCGGTGCGGTTTGCGGTGGTCTCGTTTCTGGTTTCACGTCGCAGTATCTTGGACGTCGTCTTACCATGATCGTGTTCATCATTATGGTGGCTGCGTTGATTCCTGCGTGGATTCTGCCCAACTCGTTCAGTGCGCTGGCTGCCGGTGCGTTCTTCCTGCAGTTTGGTGTTCAGGGTACTTGGGGTGTGATTCCGGTTTACCTTTCCGAGATCTCGCCCGCGGCGTTCCGTGCCGCTTTCTCGGGTGTCGCTTACCAGCTTGGTAACGCGGCCTCGGCGGGATCTTCTCAGATCGAGGCGGTGGGCGGTTCCAACCTCAAGACGGTGAATCCTAAATGGACTGCTTCGTCGCCTGCTTCGGTGGCTAGGTACATCCCTGCGTATGCCAAGGTGTCGGCTATCTTGCTCGGTGCGGTTTGCGCTTTCACCATCTGCGTGCTACTCGTCGGCCCCGAAAAGCGCGGCTCGACGTTTGACGTTGTCGACAACATCGACGGTAACCATAAAGCGGATGTCGAAGAGTTCAAGCGTCATGTTGGTCAGCAAGTCGGTGACGAGGATGCCATCGAGCATGTCGGTGACCAGAGATACCCAGGTACCACCTCGATGTCTGCTTCGCAGGAGGAGATTGAGAAGAAGGCGTGAAAAGAAAAGGGATTCGCCTTTTGTGTATTGTAATCGTTTCACGTCGCTTATGATTTACATGATTTATTCGTCGCTCTTTGCTTTTGATGAGACTTGACTGTCAAGTGGGTGTGAGAGGGGCAACTGTAACGACTTTGCACGTGGTTTGGCCCACCTCGGCGATGGATTGAAAAGTGAGAGAGAGATGGTGGTGAGCTTAAGAAGCCGCTCAGCTTTGTCGACTTTTTGCCCCGTCGCGGTGGTCAGAACCGCTTATCTTGGCCAAGTACGCCTCTACAAAGAGAGCGAAAGAGGGAGAGAGGAGTGACTGAGCTTGAGGAAACTTGCGTCGATTCCTTCAGCCTACCTTGGATGAAGACCAAGACGAAGCTTTGTGCAACAGCAGCGACCACTTCTCTCCCCCCATCGAGGGTGGCCTCACCTGCACAAAGAGAGAAAGAGTGACAGCTGAGCATGTTGATTCAAAATCATCAGCTCGGCTTTGGAGCACCGCCAACCTTTTTGCGAGAGGGAGCGAGACTTCTGTAGCGGGAGGCAATTAAGGGCCATTGAACAACCAAGCCATTTACTGCCCTAACAGAGAGCGAGTGGCGAGACCCGCTCCCTGCTTTGGCGCCTACATCTGCATCGTCAACTTGTCACCTTGGCACACGCTTCGACAAAAACAGGAATGAAAAAGTGGAAATACGGATGCATGCATGCAACGATTCTACAACAAAGATGGGGGTGGGTAATCTGAAAAAGAAATTAGCGCCAAGACCCGGGACTAGAGCAAACCGCAGTCCCTCAAGTTGACCTGGATGATGATATCGTTAACAGCAGACATGACGAACTTGATCTGGGTCGTATCTGTGGCACACGTGAAATGCGTGTAGATCGTCTTGGCGTCGCTCTGGTTGAGACTGACAAACCTGTTGACAATGTACTCGCAAGCCGAGTTGTAGTCATCGCCACCCGTGTAGTCGCTAAAGTAATCCGCCATGGGCGAGATGGGCAGTTTCTGCTTGAACAGATCAATCTTGTTAAGGAACAGAATGATCGACGTCTTGACAAACCAGCGCGAATTGCAAATGCTGTCAAACAACGTCAACGCCTCCTGCATACGGTTGACGTTCTCATCCTCGTACAACAGCTGATCGTACTCGGAAATCGCCACGAGGAAGATGATCGCGGTCACGTTTTCAAAGCAGTGGATCCACTTTTTACGCTCCGAACGCTGTCCTCCGACGTCAAACAGTTTGTAGTTGAGCTCGCCAATTTGGAAATGGGTTTCTGTGATACCGGTGGTCTTGACTCGCGAGCGCAAAACATCCTGGTCCGTGGGGAGGTAGTTTGGTTCGGCCATGCGCTGGATCGAGTCAAAGTAGTATTTCGCCGAGTCGTTCAACTGGTATTCGCGACTTCGTGCAAAACACGCCTGAACACCTGAATCCTGCCACAAGCCGTGGATGGCATCCACCACCTCGGTGGGAAGCGAATCGGATTCAATGTTGGGCGAGAGACCGAGGATGATCTCTGCACGTGGTGCGTTGGAAGCATCTGCGAGCGGGATATCGAGCCGCTCCATGGCATCGAGCATGACACGCATCGACTGTACGGTGTTGGAGAAGATGATCTCCTTGTACGATTCGCGCTCCTCGCGGGTATATGAGCCATGGTTGATGAGCTTCATCTGTTTGAGGATGGTGGATTTGCCCGACTCTCCGGCGCCGAGCAACAGCATCTTGATCTCATTCTTTTGCGCCAGACGGTCCTTCTTGAGCTGCGCTTCGATGGCATCGTTGCGCGCCTGCCCCTCCTTGTCTACTTTGGAAGCGCCACAACCCATCTTGTGTAGTGTAGTACTATGTGTAGGGAGAGTCGAGTTTTGACGTGGCAGAACCGGTACAGCGCCGGATGGATTCACGCAGGGGAGGCAAGATGGAGCGCAGGCGTGCGACTAGTATGATGCTGAGAAGCGATCCCGAGGTAGTGCAGAGAAGGCTGAGATGAGCTGCGTGGGTTTGGATTTGGATGCGGCCCTTGGTTCGGTAGGCGAGTGATCTATGAAGATGGGCTGGGTTGCGTTTCGGAGTGTGATGCGCGGATGGAGAACGAGAGGACGGAGGAACGGATTGCGAAGAAGGTGTAGGCGTGGTGTGCAGGGAAGTGCTAGGAGATGGAAGGGAAAGAGGGGAGACGTCGACGGTCAAGATGAAGTGTGATCAAGGTTGAAACGTGGGGAGGGGATCATTGGCAATGAAAGCGAGACAAAAATTGGCAGGCAGTCAAAAGATTCACATTGCCAGGGTGGGGACCAAGACGGATTTGGGACCACATACAGTACAGTACAGTACAGTACAGTACAGTACGGCACGGTGTAGGGCGGGGAAGCGTGTATGAGCCTACGGGATCAACTACAGTACGCGGTGCAGCCAAATTGGCTCTTGGCTTGAGGAAAACAGATCAACTAAGGCAGACAAGCAGCGTGCCTGCACAAAGCAAGAAGAAACGAATTTACTGTATGATAGGCTGGCTCGTCTCACACTCTGTCTCTGTCTTCGAGTACAGTAGCAAGTCTGTGAGTGAGAGAGACAAAGGAGCTCGTGCGCTGTTCGCCGCACAGACGCCACCGAAATAGTGCCTGCATAGATCCAAGCGAACCAAGCTCAGACGCGGCTTCCTGCAGCCTTTTTCCTTCCGTTTTCCTCCTCTTTTTCTTTCTTGATGGCGGTCATTGGTCTGCAGTACTGTACAGGATGCAGCGTTCACCTTTTTTACAATACCCCTTTCTGTCGCTTTGATCAGCTCGCTTTCTGTTTTCAGTGGCCGCTGTTAACAAGCTTGCGATATGATTTCTGTACCGCACAATCAGGATCGGTTCTGACTAGGACTCTGTGAACGTCAAGCCTCTATCAACCATCAACCCGGAATGTGGCGTTGTGCGTGCGTGTCAAATCCTTCAAAAATTAGGGCTGCAAATTCGATTCGAGGCAAAAGAGTCGAGACCAACTTGCCCGCTTCTGCAGAGCTGGTCGGGACAGTCGGGACAGTTGTGTCAGTCGGTGCATCCCCCAATCATCCGCTCTCGTTCATCGTTCGGCATTGCCCGATTCATTACCATGGTGATCCCATCGGTTCTGTCGACGCTCGTTTTGCCTTATAAAAAGAGTGCCGATTAGATGACAGAGTTGCATTCAAGGTATATGGTGTAAGGCTGGATGCACCGCGGTCAAAGTGCTGCTCTAGTCTCGTCCAGCTCTGACCCATTGGTGTTTGAGTGTTACATGCAGCTAGCTACCTGAAGGCTCAAGCTCATGCAACAGTCTGCCCAAATTGACAACACTGAAAAGTCTGCAACAGAGTAGCATACACATCTGACTCGGCTTCTCGTTGCCTCAACTTGCTCCCGGTACATTTCAGTGCAGCGATGATCGAGCACATTCGTGTTAGGCTCTCTGTGGCCACTTGTGCTCTGACCAGAGGATGTGATAGATTTGCGATAAGCATGCCCAAATGAGTCACAGCTGAGCCGCACTGCACCTATGCAATGCAACCAACATCTGGCAATCAACGAGCACCACCATCACACGATCGGGCTTGACGGTGATCCCGTTTTTTCTTTTTTTTGGCGCTCGAGCCAGCGTAGCCTTGCCTTTCTCGTCCAAAAACAGAAAAAAAAAGTCGAAAAACGCGGCAGCCCACAACACCAATCAACGGCTGAGCTTTATCTTTTCTCCTCTCGACTGCTTTCTTTCCTACATCTACGCTGCCACATCACCCTCTTGGCGATCATCCTTTTTCGTGGCAAGCAGCGTAGCTGCATCATACCCTAGACTTTGTCAACTCACCCTACCTTTCAAAATGCCGCCCAAGGTCGACGTCAACGATCCGCACAATGCTCGGCTGCTCAAGCTTTTCGAGTCGCTGAATCTGAGCGGAAACAGGGCCATCGAAACTCTCACAAATGCAAAGTACACAGCCGCGCTGGAAAGCGTCATTGCTGACAACCACCTTACCTCCAAGACCGTCGATCCCAAGGCTTCCGCGCTCATCATCTCGGCATCAACTGCCAACGAAGCTTCCAACAAGGCCAGCAGAGATTACATCGTCTCACGCATCCTCGATGACAGCCTCACATCCTCCGATCAAGTCAACGCAGCATACAAATATCTCGCCACTGCCAACGGCCAACCAGATAAATCCTCTTTCGACAACGAGTGCGGTGTTGGTAAGTCTGATCTTCATCATCGCCGAATCCAGAGCAAATCAGCACCAACCTCAAATGATGAGATAAAAATAACCAAAACGCATGTATTAGAGCCGTCCGGAGAGTCATCTCCCCATGGCATGCAGTTTCTATATGATCTGATTCGGTTGCTGCTGTGTGCTCTCGCTATCAAACCTCTGACAACTTTGCTAACGCGTGTTGCGTTACATCTTATCTGGCAAAACAGGAATCGTCGTAACCCCCGAGCAGTGCCACAACGCCGTGCAAGCTTACGTAGCCTCTCACAAGTCACAGTTGGACCCTGTCGAAGGATGGCCAAAGCTAGGTTCCATTTTGGCAGGTGTCAAGGCCACCCCTGAGATGCGATGGGCAAGCGCAGTCGATGTCAAGAGTGCCGTCGATGCCGTGCTTCTCGCAACATATGGTCCTAAAAAGGCCCCACCACCCAAGGACAAGAAGAAACCTGCTGCTTCTGCTTCTGCTGACGCCAAGAAGGACGCCTCCGCCAACGCTGGCCCCGTCGATCCTGATGCCATGTTCAAGGAAGGCTTCCTAGCCAACCTCCACAAGCCAGGAGAGAACCCTCAGATCAAGCCAGAGCTCAGGGAGCAGCACCTCGCCGCCACCAAGGGCATGGTCATGACCCGTTTCCCACCAGAGCCAAACGGATTCCTTCACATCGGCCACAGCAAGGCTATCGCCGTCAACTTTGGCTTTGCCCGCTACCATGGCGGCCTCTGCTATCTTCGCTACGATGACACCAACCCTGAGGCTGAGGAGGAAAAGTACGTCACCAGCATCCTCGAGACCATTCGCTGGCTTGGCTTCGAGCCGTTCAAGGTCACCTACTCGAGTGACTACTTCCAGCAGCTCTATGAGCTGGCAGTCGAGCTCATCAAGCGTGGCAAGGCCTATGTCGATCACTCAACTCCAGACGAGATCAAGGAGCAGCGAGGTGGTCCCGAGCGAGGTCCACGCAAGCCCTCTCGCTACCGCGACCGTCCCATCGAGGAATCTCTCCAGGACTTTGAGGACATGAAGAACGGCAAGTACCCTCCCGGCAAGGTCACTCTTCGTATGAAGCAGGATATCGAGAACGGCAACCCCCAGATGTGGGATCTGATCGCCTACCGTGTCCTCGAGGCCTCGCATCACCGAACTGGCAAACAATGGTGCATCTATCCCACCTACGATTTCACCCACTGTCTCGTCGATAGCTTCGAAAACATCAGCCATTCGCTCTGCACCACCGAGTTCATCCTCTCGCGCGAATCATACGACTGGTTGTGCGATGCCCTCGAGGTGTACAAGCCCCGCCAGTCCGAGTACGGTCGCCTTGCGCTGCAGGGTACCGTCATGTCCAAGCGTAAGATCCTCAAACTCGTCAAGGAAGGCTACATTGAGGACTGGGATGACCCGCGCATGTTCACCCTCATTGCTCTCAGGCGACGCGGTGTGCCTCCTGGTGCCATCCTGTCCTTTGTCAGCGCGCTGGGTGTCACCACATCCAAGACCACTATTCAGATCAGCCGTTTCGACCAGGCCGTCCGACAGTACCTCGAGTTCTCAACACCGCGACTCATGATGGTGCTCAACCCGCTCAAGGTCACCATTGAAAACCTTGCGCAAGACCACTTCCAGGAGCTCGAGAAGCCTCTGCACCCCAAGGCACCCGAGATGGGCACCAACAAGATCCCGTTCACTCGCACCGTCTACATTGATGCCTCCGACTTCCGTACCGAGGACAGCAAGGACTACTTCCGTTTGGCACCAGGCAAGACGGTGGGTCTGCTGCAGGTGCCTTACCCCATCACTTGCAAGTCGTTCAAGACGAACGAGAAGGGTGAGCCCATCGAGGTGATTGCAACTTACGGCGATGCCAGCACGCCCAAGCCCAAGACGTACATCCAGTGGGTTGGCGAGCATGCCGCTTCGAACAGCCCAGTCAGGGTGGACGAGACGCGCATCTTTCATCAGCTGTTCACTTGCGACGACCCGGCTGCTGAGGACAACTTCCTTGACCACGTTAATCGCGACTCGCTCGAGGTGGTCAAGGGCGCGTTGGTGGAGGTCGGGTTCTGGGATGTTGCCAAGCGCAGTATTGAGCAGGCTCGCATCGAGGCTGTTGAGCGAACCAAGAGGGCGCAGGAGGATGCGAAGAAGGCGAGGAGCCAGATCGAGACGGCTGCGACCGAGGGTGCAGGTCAAGGTGCTCCCGAGCGTACAGCTCAACAGCTCGTTGGCAAGGAGCTTGTGCGCTTCCAGGGTATGCGCACGGCTTACTTTGCGCTCGACCGTCTCAGTGGTGATCTGCATCTCTTTGGCGACAAAACCCAGCGTGGGCCTATCGTGCTCAATCGCATCGTCAGTCTCAAGGAGGATGCTAAGAAGAAGTAAAGCTTTTCACAGTCTCAGCATAGATCCGGTATGACAGTGCAACTTCATGTGTCTTTATCACGGTCATAGCTTTCCTCGGCTGGTTCAAGTGGGGTTGTGATGAGCTCAGGGCGGAACGAACGATCGAACGGCATGCATTGAGGGAGATTTCTATACAGAATTCGGGCTTCGGGTGTCTCGACAACTCGAGATTAGTTGCTGGCAGCAGTGGCGGCGGCCTCCGCCTTTGCGAGGTCTGAGGTGCCGTACTGGATTCTGTACTGGTTCATCTTGGTGATCTTCTCGCCGTACGCTGTGGGGTCTTGTTTCATGAACTCGATGATCTGGTCGAGGGTGACGACCGAGAAAACTTGGGTGTTGTAGCGTTTTTCGACCTGAGTGATTGCGGATGTTGTTCCAGCGACTCCATCGGTTTGGGATTTTTCCTGGCGATCGAGGGCGATAACGACGCCGACGAGTTGAGCCGAGGGTTGCGAGGCCAAAATCTCCATCGCCTCGTTGATGGCAGTGCCGGCGGTAATGACATCGTCAAGGATCAAAACCCGACCCTTGAGCTCAGCGCCGACAAGAGACCCACCCTCACCATGAGTCTTCGCCTCCTTCCTGTTGAAGCAGAACCCAACATCAATCCCATGGTTCAACTGCAAAGCCATGGCAGTCGCAGCAGCAAGAGGAATCCCCTTGTATGCAGGACCAAACAGCACATCAAACTGCACCCCCGACTCCACAATCCTCTTGGCGTAGCACTCGGCCACCTTAGCCACCTTGGCACCCGTGTTGAACAAACCCGCGTTGAAGAAGTACGGGCTCAATCGACCACTCTTGAGCGTATACGGTCCATCGAATTTGAGAATAGCACTGTCGAGGGCGAGCTGGATGTACTCGGACTGGTAGGCAGCAAGCTCGACCTTGGCAGGCGCCGGGGCGGTGGTAGACGACGACGACATGGCGGCACGTGCAGCGTCTTCTGCGTCCGAAAGCGCTTCAGCGTCCTTGGTTGCAGTCTTCTTGTCCTTTTTGGAAGGCTGCGATGAAAACTGTCGTCCACCGTCAGCACTCGAGAGGTCCGTGTCAAAGATTCGGAACGAGAGTGCACTGGATACGATGGCAAGATTAAACGATGCGAGGAAAGGAAGGGGAATCGAGGAAATGGTCAGTTCTTTTTTTTAGGCTCTGAGAACGACGAAAAGACGGAATTCGGGCAAATTTGCATCACGGCTGGGAAAAAAAAAAAAAAAAAAAAAACTTACCTCTTCTCCTGCTTGTCCAGCATCAGATTGACACTGTTGACAGCTCGCCAGATGGGGAAGCTGAGCTTGTAGTCGAGCTTCCTGCCCTCATGCAGGGATGGAAGCACGTCAATAATGTAGCTGCCCATCTTCTTGGTCTTGAGCAACTCGCCAAATTCGCCCGGCACGTTGTCCAGGATGGGGTAGTGGTGAGCGATCAAAAACGCAAGGTCTTTCAGCTGAGCCTTGAGCACGGTGCGCTCCTGGATGTGGGGGCGAATCGATAGCAAACCATCCGAGATGATACGCCACTTGCACTCGAGGGTGCCATCCCGACCAGCATCCTGACGACCGAGCGACTTGATACCGCAGTTAATCAGGCGAAGCAAGATCGGGTTCATGTGAGGGTGGTTACCACGGCCAGGGCCACCTCCAGTGATGACGGCACGAGCGGTGGTGGAGGTCAGGTAGACAGATCGCAACGGCTGGTGGTCTTCGTTTCGTACAAGAAGGTTGCGAATTGGGAAGCTGTCCTTGAGGTCGAAGAACTTCTTGCATGCCTGAACCTGGTCATTTGATGGCGGGATGTATGCGAAAGGATCCTCCTTGTAAGGCAGGCCGCCCGGAACACCGTGGCCCTCAGCGACAGACTTTTGTTGAGCAGCCTTGCGGGCGCGGTCGGCAGCATGTTTGTCCTCCTTCACGCCGTCCGTGACCTCAACATCGGTATCAGCAGCGGCAGGGGTAGCAGTACCATCCTCCTCCTTGATCTTCTTGGCAGCGGGGGCACCGTCCGCCTCAGCCTCGGGCGAAAGTTCGCGCTTGACAGAGTTAACGAGACTTTCACCATCGGGACGCTGAGCATCGAGGTGATCCATAGCACGGATCATACCAGCAGCCATGCCCTCGTCGTCCGCGTTGCCCACCTTTTCGAGCAATGCCACGAAGAATCCACCAGTGTCCTGCAAGTGCGGGTACAGGCGCATGCAGTGCTGTGTGCCGAGCGCTTCCTCGTCACCCTGAGGCCAGAGCGACTTGGGCGTGCGCGAGGCAAGGTCGGCATCAAGCTCGTTGAGCTGGTCCCAATTGTCGATCCAGGCAATCTCGGGAAGGCGATCACGGTACTCGGCGGAACCAATCTCGGGCTGCTCGGCATCAGCCTGCTTCTCGGCAGCATCGCCACCAACAGCCCCAGCTTCGGCAACAGTTTCGTCAACCTCACCATCGGCATCCTTCATATCAGCATCAACGAGCTCTGCCTCTCCATCGGCGGCGGCAGCATCGGCAGCTGCAGACGTGGCAGCCTTCTCCTTGGCGTACTTAGACTTGCCAAAGAGATGAGCACCGCGGCCAGGAGCGGCCCTCCAGTTGGTGAGACCAGGTCGGCGAACGAGTTCTGGCATGCGTGAGCTGCAGTCGACGATGCGGACCTTACCCTCAAAGCGGCGAAGAGCCTCGGCAACAACTGCCTCGTTCTCGATCGGGTTCATGGAGCAGGTCGAGTAGACAAGACGACCACCTTCGCGGAGCTGATTAAGACCGCGAATGAGGATCTTGAGCTGAAGAGCGTGCAGGCCGACAGCGTTGTTGGGCGTCCACTCCTTCCAAATAGGGACGTTCTTGCGGATAGTACCATCACCGGAGCAAGGAACATCGGCGAGAATGCGGTCGTACTTCATGGCCGTCTGAATGACCTCGGCTGACTCTTCGGGGCCCTTCCAGGGCACCTGGATGGACTGGTAGTTGGAAGCATCCAGGTTGGTGACGAGAAGGTTGGGCGAAGGGAGACGCTGAGACTGGTGGACAAGCATGTGGGCACGCTTGGTGTCGGAATCGTTTGCAATGACGAGACCGGTTGGCATGGGGTTGTAGGCGCTGGGAGAGGAGGTGAAGGGAGAGTGAAGCGACTCGATGAGCTGAGCGGTCTTGGAGCCAGGTGCAGCGCACATGTCGAGAACAAGGTGATGGGGTTGTACGTCGAGGAAGAGTGGAGGCAGCATGGACACGGCTTCCTGACGGCTGATGGATCCGACATCGGTCTCATGAACGAGGAACTGGTGGAAACGCTTGAACTCGGGCGACTTGCGGATGACTGTCTTCTTGGTGTTGAGGTGCCATCCGAGGTTGTCGGGGTACCAGGGGAGGTTCTTGGGCGGCTCGACCTTCTCACCATCGAAGGTGACATTGGATAAGAATGGGATGTAGATCTCCTTGAGTGCTTGCAAGAGCTGTGGTGTGGTCTCCTTGCCGGCGGTAAGTCGGAAGGTGGTGGGAAGGGGAGTGCGGAGGTAGTCCATGAAGGTCGCCCACTCGGAAGGGTCAAGAATGCCTTGGTCGATGTAGTAAGCCTCGAGGCGAGCGTTCTTCTGGTCGCTAGGGAAGAACGAAGCTCGAGGAGCGCTGTTGTGACCTCCTCGTCCGCCACCGCGTCCACCTCCACGGCCTCGTCCTCCTCCACGTCCACGACCACGACCACCGCCTCGTCCGCCTCCACGTCCGCCGCCGCGAGCCATTTTTGTTATGTCTGTGACCAGGAGCCCCCTGTGTCGACGTGTGTTAGTTGTAGTGGTCAGTCGAGGTGGGACTAATGAGAGTGAGAGTAGGTGCTGCTCGGAAGTCCGGGGCCTCGATAAGGTAGGTGCTGGTAATGACAAGGGAGCTTGGCCAGCGGCGTCTTGAGAGTTGGTAAGGGTCTTGTTGCCAGAGGCTGCAGAAGCAAAACCAAAAGTTACAACTTTTGCAACGACTGTACCTTTTTCTCGCATAAGAGCGCTTTATGAATATCCTACCAACAAAAAAAAAAAAAAAAAAAAAAAAAAAAAAAAAAAAGGCGGGAAATTTCAACATTTCTTCTTGAAAATTGCGCAGCTCGGATCCGAACTTGGCATGTTCTCTGTCAGGGTGTTGGAGTTGAGCGTGTCTGCACTCCACGCACATACCAAGAGTGCATGTCTCGATACTTTCACTCCTGTTCTTCCACAACCGTCACATAACTCACCTTTGTCGTTCCTTTTCGATCTGATTTCTCCGGTAGAGTGGATCCTACGGAGTTAGAAAGGCATCCAGGTCGATCTGACGCGTCCGGCTCAATCCATTTTCGACCATGGCTGCCTCGGTGCCATCTAGTGCGCAGGACCCACTCGACCTCATCCGATCCGCGCTCAAGAATGCAGAAGCCAGTCAGTCTGACGCTTTCGCATCCATTCAACTTCTTGATGCCCAATCTGTGTCAGTCAGCTCCATCACTGAAGCCAGCGCAGTCAAGATCGGTGATGTCTCCATCGACAAGTCCGCTGTAACACGGCTTGCAAAGTCCAGGGACGAACTCGCGTCACGCCTCGCTTCCGGCAACCCTCCAAATCCCAACACTGAATCTGACTTCTTCTACAATGTCGAGGCAGTCATCCTCGCAGTTCAGGCACGTGATGAACGTCCTGGTGCTTACCTCGCACAGGCAGCGACCGCCAAGGTAGCCTCATTCCCAACCCTCGACAGAGCAGCCATCCTGGACTACTTGCTCGGCAAACGATCGGATTGGACAGGTGTTCTCCAATCCTCCGACCTCCCCACGGCAGCCACCAGTGAATCTGCACCGACGACCACCGCAGAAGCCGCCGCAGCTCCCGACGCATCCGGACTCAAGCGCCCTTACAAGGTCAACCCACAGGACGTCGAATACGTGAAGCGCGTTAGGGGACAGTACGAGATCGTGTTACGGACCAGGAACGATGCCCTTCGAGGCAACATCGCTGGACTTTCAGGAGGAGCGGCAGCATCGCGCGTGGCGGGGTCCAAGGTGGTCGACTTCGAAAGCTTCCGTAAGACCTTTTCGGCTAAAGTGGAAGCCGCAAGGAAAGCAGCGGGTAAGGCAGCCCCGCCATCGTCTTCAGCAGCAGCTCGACCAGGCGTTTCTGCAAGCGGACAGGTACGCAAGCAGCGCGCTCAAGATCCCATCGTCGTGCTGTCCAGCTCGCCAACGAGTTTGTTGAACATGTTCAACATCAAGCAGTTCTTGGAAGAGGGGATCTTTGTGCCACCTGAGGAAGCGAGACAAAGGGCTCGAAGTGTAGCTGATCTTGTCGTATCCATCACAAGCCGCGGCGGGGTGGGGCAGGCTGGCCAGGGCGTCGGTATCGGAAGGCGTATTCTGGTTGTAGACAGTGCCGAGGCAGTGACGCGGTTGGGCGGATCGAGTGCGTCAGCGCCGGGAACGGACCCATGGAACAGGGTGATTGCGGTTTTCACCACGGGTCAGGCATGGCAGTTCAAGACATACAGATGGTCAGATCCCAAGGAACTGTTTAAGAACGTCATGGGCTGTTACGTGCGATGGCATAATGAGCCTCAGAACCCCAACATTCGCGACTGGAACGTAGTGGAACTGCAGGTGGATCGAGCCAAGCGGCACACCGACAAGCAGGTCGTCAGTCATTTCTGGCGTCAACTCGAGTCATGGACTCAGAGACGTAAGCCTCACCTGCTTGCATAGCGCATGTTCATGTCAAACTTCCTCTACGGCCGCCTTTCACCTTTCAGATCATCGGAAAACCCCGACTGTGTGTCAACCATGTACTTCTAGAAATCTCACTCGCATTCTCTGCACGAACCTGGCGAATCATCGCCTGGCCTACTTCCGACTGAATGCTTGTTGTTACAATGCTTTTCCTATAGAGTTGATGAGGTATACTGGAGAGTTGAGCAGATCCCAAGGGGTGCTGACAGATGCGACGTTTCCTTGCACGTTATCGGCGAAGCAACCTCGCCGACCTTCCAACCGCGACGGGAGGCGGACTTGCCTCGCCCTCCACCTTGTTGCGGGATGAAACTCGCGTGGGGCCCTTATCCTCGTCGTCCTCTGCTGCCTTCTCTTCCGTCGTGTCTGCGTTCGTTGCTGGTGTATTTCCTTCTTCCCCGGGCTGCTTGGCGCGGTCCGTTGTCGCGGGATCTTCACAAAAGCTGTAGTACTCTCTACTGTGCTTGTCGACTTGCCAGATCGCCGTGGACTCGTCCCACTGTGCACCGCGTTGACGCCGAGCCCACACAAGAAGACTGTTCCAACCAGCAGCTGACGTGGCTGCTTTAGAAAGTTCAACCGTTTGCCCCTCCTCTCGATCAACGGAGAGGAAGGGTAGGGTAGGTGAGTTGCCTCGTCCGCGTCGATCTTTGGACTCTTCTTGATCCTCCTCCTTGTTTGCTTCAACACCCGCGGGTTGCGCTGATGCCGATACGATCGCTTCTGTTGATGCTGATGTTGTTGCGGCTAGAGCTTCAGTTGTGGAGGTGGAAGGTGCAGTGGTGTTTGTGGCGTCTGCGGAGGATGCTTCTAATGTTGAGGTGGGATTGAGCGGGTCGGCCGAGTTCGCTGTAGATGGACCTGCTTCGGCCCCAGCCGCTGAAGCGGATGTGCTGGCTTGGGCCTCTGCTGCTTTCTTTTCCTGCTCCTTGGCCCGGACTGATGGTGGGATATAGCTGTTGGAATAGGGTTCCACCTTGGGGACGCGTATCAACACGTCTCTGGGAACTGTGCGGACGGCCGGCATAATGAGTTAGGGTCAGACCGGGTGTTCCGAGCTGCTTAGCTACGAACCGTGTAGATTCCTCAGGGCGATGTCCAGGGTTTGGGGCTTCCCAAGTGATGGCGGCGCGTGGGTTGGAGCAAATGAGATGGAACCGGGATGCGTCCCTCGTGCGAATGAAACAGGCGGCTGTTGTGACGTGTACCGAGCTAAAGTAGTGGCAATGGTTGATGCTTTCGGATGAACCGATGAATGGATCGGATCGGTTGCGAACTGTGATAGCAAGTTACTCTATTCCGGCGACAAGCGTGCTCGCGGGTGTGGATGATCCGAACGTTGTCGATGGTCGAGTAGAGGATAGATACGATACTGCAACACCCAAACGACACGCGGATGCATCCACATTTCCGGAAGTCGCGACATGTAATTTAGCTTTCTCACGAGTGCCAATATGAGGCATGACCAGGCCATCAGACTGAGAATTGCCCCAAATGAGGCGCTGATCGGCATTGATAGGCTTGCGCACGGCAGACGTCGCACAACGAAAAGCAAGGCTGCTATTCTGCCAAGCGAACACCTCGGCCATACCAACAGTGACTTGGAGCACTGAGGGACTGACCTGAGGCCCATTTTGACCAAGCGACTTTGTGGTGCAGTAGATCCAAAAAGACACGCACGGATTGGCACCCGCCTCAGCAATGATCTGCTCCTGCGCATCGACGTTCGTCCAACTTGCGCAAGTCGTACTTGATTCCATGGTCTAGCAAAGCTGAATCAAAGAGGACGGTCACAAACTGCCACCGATCGAGGACAAAGAATAAAGTGCTCACAAAATTGTGGCTTCAAAAAGGAGGCGAAAATCAAGCCTCCCTTCTCCCCCTTTGACTTAGAAAGCTTGTCGGCCAAAGCTCGATGTCCGCGTCTCCCGGCGAAGTTGTACTCGATATAGTTCAGTGCATATCAATGCGAGGAGTTCGCAAGGGAAATGGACGCTCAATACCCTAGAAGCGAACGTGGAGCTTTCATCAATGCCACGACAAGCTCGGCTTACAGCATGTTTGGGCCGGGTAGGGAGATATTGTCCTTGTCGGCGTTGATTGCGGTCTGAGCGAATCACACGTAGACACCGACAGCGTTGAAAAGAGCTACAACGCCAAAGCCTGCCTGCAGACTTGCAATGATACCGACAACAATCTCCGTGGCCGTGAGACTCCTCTTTGGTAACCTGTGAAGAGGGTACAAAATGATCCGGCGATGGTGAATTCGATTTGCAGCGTGTTTCGAGAAAACAAGAGGCAGGATAAAAGTCCGTCAGTACGATGAATTCGAGAAGCAGTGTAAATGCCCCATGATTACCAGTACGCCAGAAGCAAATACTTACGTTGTGAAGTAGAAAGCGGAAAGGAAAAGGCCTGCGAGAGAGATGAATGCCATGTATGGAAGGAGTGCTGTGGGTATCATGGGCTTGAAGGGATCTTGAGCAGCGTGCAGCGACTGATTGGTCGACGAAGCAGTGGTCAGGAGGCGCCAAAGATGAGTAGCAACGAAGAAGAGGAGGAAGAGGCTCGTCAGTCGATGTTCTGGCGTCAAACTATGGCCGGCATGTTGCAACTTACCGCCAATGGTCTGGATGATTGACTCATGGTCGTATATGTCTGTGTTGAGATGCTCTTGCCTCAAGATAGCAGCAGCTCGATGATGCTGATTTGGATAGGGTTGGTGATTGATTCGAACAGCGTCAGGAAGGTGTTTGCGAAGAGACGCTACTGCGGTGCGAATAGGCCCTGCATGGCTCCAAAGCGGGATCTTCTGAGCTGGCCAAAGCGGCTTGCGGACGTGGAGATAGCTTTGTCAGAATACCCTAATCCAACTTTATCCTCTAGGGTTATTTCCATAAGTGTTACACCTACCTCCCCTACATTGTTTACAGGTTTTTAAGACTTCGGAAGACCCGGATATTCAGTCGGCAAAATACAGATCGACAGGGAGTTGGATCGTTAGGCATTCCGGGCTTAGCGCGCTCGACCAAGAATCCATTCAACAGGACACTCTCCGCACACTGTCCACATTCTGTACTCTCCACATACTAAACTGCGGCGAGTGGAGACGTCATCATGAAGCCAGTGTGTAGCCGGTTCCTCTCTGCGGAAGAAAGCGTATTCACATGCTCTTTTGGTCCAAGACACCTTGCCTTGTATTCTACTGGCGACCTGGAAGTGAGTGACGCAGTCGAGTATGATCCGAGGCTTCTTGGAGAAAGTGGAACCGCTCGTGAACAACCCCGTTGCGGCGAATGCTATTCGGATGACTAGAAGCCCATAATTGAATTGAACTTAAGCAAACTCGACCTTGAACTTCTTGGTGGGTTGCCATCCAACACGACACTTTGAAGCTGGATGCTTGAACCGCTTCTACTGGTATCTTCAATTCAATTCAATCAATCGCTGCGCAGACAACGCCAGCTGGTCTTTGAATTGATTGCATACGTCCCCGTGGGGACCTGTCCGGACCAAAAGGTACCAATACTAATATGAGAGACTTTTGAACCTATGCGTCTGGGCAGGAAATTCGAATCTCGCAGAGTGCGGATTGAGTTCGGGAGGCACCGGAACCGTAAACACCCGAAGGATGGTGCAGCGCGTCTGGAGAGGCAGAAACCCTTGGACCTTCATGCGTCACCCTCGGGACCACATTGTTGGCACACTTCTCGCCCACTGTTGCGATTTGAGTACTACTTGTTTGAATGTTGTTAACCCTTCCGCCCAGTGGTGCGCTAGTCAGCGGCTCAATCGCCTCAAGAGCGTATTTTGTCTCGCACCCAGCCTTCGAACGTAAGGAAGCGAGGATCGACATACAGTCCAGCTCACTACAGTACTTCGAGAATGTCCGGCCAAACTAGCTGCATGCAGCTACAGTCCTATACTTTCCCTCGCTCAGATCGCTGCTCTGCCGGATCATATGCGCGACTCTGTCCGTCCCGAACTGGATTACATGGTGGTCTTGTGTGAGTGTGTGTGGGCTGCATTTGCGAATCCGTCCGTGTTGGACTTGACGCCGGTGGTCCGTGATGTCCCGGTCATCATTCATGTTTGTGCAAGTGTAGCACGATAGCCATGATCTTGCAGCTCAAGACACTTGTGTTTCAAACGCATATATACAACCAAGAAGGCCCTGTCGCTTCTTCCAACTCTCCAACCTTCATCCTCTTCCTGATTCCTTTCGCACTCGTATCAGCTTCTTCTGGTCGCTGTATCTGCTATCTCACCACCACTCTTCTGCAATCGTCTGCATCTGAGCCATTCAACGCAACAAGGCTAACGTTTTTGGTAAGTCATGATCCGTCTCGCTGTCTGTTCGGTTTTGTTCTCCCAGTTTCAGAAGGCATCGACCGCGGTCGCCCCCTTGAGCGGGTTGCGTTGCAATCGAACGGCAGTCGTTTTTGGTAATGTCAGAATCCGCCTGGCTCAAATGTTGTCGGGCATTCTTCTGTACGACATGGCGACATGGCGGAGGACTTCTCATCTCACTCATGATTGATGCTTCGGCATTCGCGGAGGGGAGTTGGGAGCGCCGAAAGCGGGTGGAGCGGAAAGGCAACGGAAACATCCGTTAATTGTGGGGAAGACTGCCTGCCTGCCCATGCAGATCGCGCTCATGGGATTCTTGTTCTTGCCTTCCAAGGACTTGCCTGAATCCTCGCCTCCCGAATCGTCATGGCCGCTTGGAACATGTTCGGCGAGATGCTTGCTGCCTGCCTTGTCCGCCATTGCTTTCAGCGAGCATAGCTTGCTGTTGACATAGGTGTCGACAAAGCTTGCAAGACGAGGCAAGCCAAGCCGAGGTCATTTTGGGTTTTGAGAGGTCCGGACCAGCCAGCGCATTCAATGCAGCACGCTCCGACTTCCAACCAACAATCCGTTTTGGGTTAGGCACACGGCACAGCACCTACGCGTCACTTTTGGAAATATTGAAATTTCCTCGAAGCGACAGCGGACGAGTAGCTTGCTTGCATAGCGCAGTGCACTCCGATCTCCCCCGCCAACCTCGTTGGCCCATTTTAGGCTCAACCGGACGCAGGTCAGGTCGAGTCGAGTCGAGTCGATTTCACAGGCGTGCCTTCCGGCTGCCCTGTCTCTCACTTGACCCGTGAACCCGCTCCGCTAGGCTAGCCGCAGTGATCCCCTCCCCCTGCTCCTGCCAATTCTGATCAGAGCACTCGTTAGTTGCAGGTCATAGCTGGGCCTGAGCAGGGCTGGGCGGCGCTTGTTCTACTTGCAAGCCGACTTGGGCCTACCTCTTACAGACTTGCCAAGCGTGTAGCCGGACACAAGCCCGAAGATCGGCATGGCACTCTGTGCTACTGTACTCGGCTTTGTGTTTTTGCCGTCAACCGGCCTTGCTGTCTTGTGTGCGCGCGCGCGCCCTCTTTGTGTCCCTTGTCTGTCCGTTGCGCTCCCGTTGCTGTCATCGTCACGAGTTGGTGCCCACTTGGCCAAGAGGGTTGTCGTCATCGTCCCCTGTCTTCCACGCTTGTTTGGGCCTCCATCGCTTGCTGTGCTTTGATTTGCTTTGGTGCTGCTCCACGTCTCACAGTCTACCTTGTCTATATCCACGTTGGTGGTCGTCGTCGTCATCATCATCATCATCATCATCAGCTGCGACGGCTTGCGATAGAAACAGGGCAGGCTTGGGCTCGTGCGAACGGACAGACGGACAATCCAAGAGAGGACATGACGGCTTGGCCTGAGCAGGCAGAACTTGTCACGGGTCTAAAATTTCATCCCGTGCCGCTCGTGCACTTTCTGAGCCGGCCATTCGTGTTGGTTGCGATTCGAGTGCTGCA
Organism: Anthracocystis setariae; assembly: GCA_928724745.1. Taxonomy (NCBI): domain Eukaryota; kingdom Fungi; phylum Basidiomycota; class Ustilaginomycetes; order Ustilaginales; family Ustilaginaceae; genus Anthracocystis; species Anthracocystis setariae. Next base: position 721,106 of record CAKMXJ010000006.1, on the reverse strand, counting down.
TAACCTCTGCGTACCATGCAACACATTCGTTTCGCTCCATAAAGCCACGCACGGCCTGACTCACTGGGTACCTGCCTGCCTGCCTGCCTGCCTGTCGGAACAAATCCAAACAGCATTTCACATGATCATCTGCAAGACACACACTGACCTGTTGCCTTTCTGAATTGCATCCCCGCCTTTCCCATTGGTCCGACCGCCCTTGACTGCTGCCACTCCCGCCTGTCTGCCTGCCTGCCTGTCTGTCTGTCTCCGCCTCCACCCAATTGCGGTCTTTTTCCTTGCCTTGGTCCCTCTCGTCAACCGCCCCGTCCGCCTGCCTTTTTCCTACTCTGCCCTTCCCGAATGTCGCCGATCCATTTGGCACCACCCACACTACGCACCATCCTTCTTTGGACATCGTCTTGACTTCCTCCCACCACCTCCTCATCACGGCCTGGACCTCAACCCTTCGTCGCTCTTGGGAAACCTGTACTTGCCGACTTACAGTCACCTTACCGCTCTGCATTCCTAGAATCTCTACTACGCACCGTCGTATCGCATCACCAAAATGACTTCGCCAGGAAACCACCACGATGAGCTTCCCACTCACAACCCCCACTACTCGTTGCTCGGCTCGGATCTCAAGCTCTTCTCCGATGCTGGTTTCGACATGGACAAGATCCACCTCAAGCGCAATGCTTCCGTCGCTCAGCTCTACGAGGACGCCATCAAGAAGGAGGGCGCCGTCATCTCGTCCGCTGGTGCCTTGATCAACTACTCGGGCAAGAAGACCGGTCGTTCGCCCAAGGACAAGCGTATCGTCTACGAGGAGACCTCCAAGGACCACGTCTGGTGGGGCCCCGTCAACATCAAGATGGACGAGCACACCTTCGAGATCAACCGTGAGCGTGCCATCGACTACCTCAACACCCGTGACGACATCTACGTCTTTGACGGTTTCGCAGGATGGGACCCCAAGTACCGCATCAAGGTCCGAATCATTTGCGGCCGTGCCTACCACGCCCTCTTCATGCACAACATGCTTATCCGCCCTACCGCCGAGGAGCTCGAGCACTTTGGTGAGCCTGACTTCATCATCTACAACGCTGGTCAATTCCCTGCCAACCGTTTCACCGCCGGTATGACTTCGTCCACCTCGGTCGAGGTCAACTTCAAGCGTCACGAGATGGTCATCCTCGGTACCGAGTACGCCGGTGAGATGAAGAAGGGCATCTTCTCGGTCATGCACTACCTCATGCCCGTCAAGTACAACCAGCTTTCGCTCCACTCGTCTGCCAACGAGGGTCCCGACGGCGATGTGTCGCTCTTCTTCGGTCTCTCTGGTACCGGTAAGACCACTCTCTCTGCCGACCCCAAGCGTGCGCTCATCGGTGACGACGAGCACGTGTGGTCGGACGAGGGTGTGTTCAACATTGAGGGTGGTTGCTACGCCAAGTGCATCGGTCTCTCTGCTCCCAAGGAGCCCGAGATCTTCAACGCTGTTCGCTTCGGTGCCGTTCTCGAGAACGTCGTCTACGACAAGAACACGCGCGAGGTCGACTACGATGACGCTACCATCACCGAAAACACCCGATGCTCTTACCCCATCGAGTTCATCCCCAACGCCAAGATCCCTTGCATGTCCAACTCGCCGCCCAAGAACATCATCTTCCTCACTTGCGACGCTTACGGTGTCTTGCCCCCCGTCTCGAAGCTCGATGCCAACCAGGCTCAGTACCACTTCATCGCCGGTTACACCTCCAAGACCCCGGGTACCGAGGATGGTATCCAGGAGCCCTCGCCCACCTTCTCGACGTGTTACGGTCAGCCCTTCATCGTGCTCCACCCCCGTGTCTACGCCAAGATGTTGGCCGAGCGCATGGAGAAGCATAAGGCCGACGTCTGGCTCGTCAACACCGGCTGGGCTGGTGGTAAGTTCGGTGTCGGCCAGCGTTGCCCGCTCAAGTACACGCGTAAGATTATCGATTCGATCCACGACGGTTCGCTCGCCAAGGCCAAGTTCGAGAACTTCGGTGTCTTCAACCTCCAGATCCCCTCTGCTGTCGAGGGAGTTCCCGAGACGTTGCTCAACCCTGCCACCTCGTGGCCAGACAAGGCTGCCTTCAAGACCGAGCTCAACAAGTTGGCTGAGATGTTCAACACCAACTTCGAGAAGTACGCCAACGACGTCTCGGCTGAGGTCGCTGCCGCTGGCCCCAGGCTCTAAGTGGGCCTGACGTTTGTTAGCATTATTAGCATTCTCAACTGATATACACATTGTCCCTTTCCACCTTGGCCTGTGTCTCCATCTATCTATGCGTGCGATTCAGAAAGGGGGTTTCGAAATGACCACGTGAGTCTATGATATGAGCATTGTAGTGCAATTGCTCCTCCAGACCAGCATGTTCGTGTTGACGTGATATGATGAGTCGAGTAAAGTCGTTCGAATAGCAAATAGGATGAGCGAGTGTCTATCAAGTGGGGGCTGGAGAGCAGAAGGGCTTCGGTTGAGTGGGGGGAAGGCGGCACGCAGGCATCACAAGTAGTGTAGCGTGTTTTCGGTTATTCCGGACATCAAGGTCCTTGGTTCTGCAATTCTCCCCACAAAAAACCAACACTTTCTTGGCGGCTTCGGCCCAGAACTGATACAGTCTGTCGGCGCGGGCCTTTCGGTTGGCCCGCGTCGTTGCTAATCCGGCTACTGGAACGATCTTCAGACAGTTTTGGTTCCTCACAAGACCACATACAGCAGAACCGGAATCGCTTCCTTCCCGGCTCTATCCTTTCGGTGCAGTGGATCTGAACCAACTTCTCTTGCTTCTCGTGCCCTCCAACCTATTCCTCTACACAATCTAGAGCTCAACCATAGACATCGCCGTCAAGATGGAGAACGGTAGCATTAGCGGTACCAGCGTCCAAGGAAAGCTCCTTTGGGAGCCAAAAGATGTCGCATCCACCTCCATGGATGCCTTCCGCCGAAGCATCAACAAGCGTTTTTCTCTTGACCTCAAGGACTACGACCAGTTGTGGCGATGGTCCTGCGATAACCTCAATGACTTCTGGTCCGCTGTGTGGGACGAAACTCACGTCATCTCCTCTGTCAAAGCTTCCCGTGCTATTGTTCAAGACGCACCAATTTACCCTCCGCCTCGCTGGTTCGAGGGCGCCCGCTTGAACTTTGCCGAGAACCTTCTGCGTCACGGTGGACCCAGTGCGGGCGAGACAGCAACCAAGAGGACGGCGGTGATCCAGTCCACCGAGGTGGACACAACCACCGGCGAATTGGACGAAACCTCGATCACCTATGGCGAGCTGTACCGAATGGTCGCACAGGCGGCAAGTGCGATGCGAGAGCGCGGAATCAAGGTGAACGATTGCGTAGCTTCGTACTCGGCAAACAACATCGAAAATCTGGTGGCTTTCCTGGCTGCATCGTCGATTGGAGCGGTCTGGACCAGTGCAGCGGCCGACTTTGGCCCCGAGGGAGTGTTGGAGAGGCTGAGGACGGTAAGGCCCAAGATCCTGCTCAGCGTCAATGCCGTGCGCTACAACGGCAAGGTACATGATCACCTCAAGAAGCTTCAGAACGTCGTTGATGGGCTTGAAGCGGATAGGAAGGAGGATGAGCAAAAGTTGGAAGGCGTGATCGTCATTCCTTACGTTCGATCGCACCCTGTCCCTGAAACCCTTTCGTCGTCAGATGGGGCAGACGCAACAAATTGGACGAGCTGGGAGCATTTCTTGGCAGAAGGCAAATCGGCTGCAGATCAGCCAATTCCTTTCGAACAGCTCGACTTCAACCACCCTCTTTGGATCCTCTTCTCCTCCGGCACCACTGGCAAGCCCAAAGCCATCACCCATCGTGCAGGTGGCATGCTCATCCAGCTTTCCAAAGAGCACTTGATCCATGGTGGTCTCACACCCGATGATGTCTTCTTCCAACATACAACGACCGGTTGGATGATGTGGAACTTCCTCATCGCTGGCCTTGTCACCGGCTGTCCCATCGTCCTCTACGATGGTTCGCCGCTCAAGCCAGCTTCCGTCCTCTGGGACCTTGCTGAGAAGCACGGCGTCACCACCTTCGGCACCTCAGCCGCCTACCTCGGAGCCCTCGAGAAGTCCGGATACGCTGTCAAGGCTAACCACCCGAATCTGAAGGTGCGTCAAGTCCTCAGCACCGGCTCACCGCTCCGTGCGGAGCTGTACCCGTTCATCCACACCAAGATCGGCTCGGACATCCTGATCGGTTCCATCACGGGAGGTACCGACCTGTGCTCTCTCTTCGCTGGTCACAACACTGCACTGCCTGTGAGGGCTGGTGAGATCCAGGCTCGGAACCTCGGTATGGACATTGCTGTCTACGACTCGGACGCAGGCACTGAAGTGACTACCGCCAACACTGTGGGCGACCTTGTATGCAAGAAGCCCTTCCCTGCGCAACCTTTAGGCTTCTGGAAGCAGCCTGAGAGCAAATACTTTGACTCGTACTACTCGCAGATCAAGGGAGTCTGGTATCATGGAGACTTTGTCATGCTCTCGGCTCACGGAGGTGTGGTTATGCTTGGTCGCAGCGACGGCATCCTCAACCCTGGCGGAATCCGATTCGGCTCCTCGGAGATCTACGAATTACTCGAATCACCGGAAAATCCACTGCAAACAAGCATCACTGACTCGCTCGTAGTTGCACTGAAAACCGCCTCAGCCGATGACGAAGTAGTGTGCCTCTTCATCGTCCTCAACCCCACCATCGGTGTTGATGTGGACAAGGTTAGGAAACAACTCACCTCGCTCATCCGTCAGAAGAGAAGCGCCCGTCACGTACCTAGGTTCATCGAACCCGTAACCGACATCCCCAAAACCCTCAACGGTAAGAAGGTCGAAGTACCCGTTAAAAAAATCATCAACGGCGCCGCGCTAGATGCGATCAACAGAGCTACACTCCTGAATCCAAACAGTCTAGACCAGTTTGTACAGCTAGGCACAAAACTCAGATCGCAACTCCCTGCCTAAACACAACCCCCCCCCCAAAACCCCAACTCCAGGGCAAAACACACAATCCAACCCGCCCGCACATTTGGAAAAAAACAAAATGAAAATGTCAATTTAGTGATCATGCAAAAATAACAACGATGCTGAGGACAAAATAGAGAGAGAGAGAGAGAGAGAGAGAGAGAGAGAGAGAGAGAGAGAGAGAGAGAGAGAGAGAGAGAGAGAGAGAGAGAGAAAAGTATCTACAACTATCTACAACGCAAGGATTAGCGAGCGAGCGTGGCTGGCGGTGTGAGGGTGAACTCTACCCATTATGACAGTAAGCATCGGAGAAAAGAGCGTCTGCGAGGTCGTCTGGTACGAACCAGACTGTCAGGGCTACGATCAGGTAGACCATGATGAGGACAAAGCCCTCGAGGTAATTGGATCTGTTGTCTGCGATGGCAAAGTTGACGATAAGCACGGTTAGGAAGAGCAAGATGGTAGCGAATGGATCGAATAGGAGGGTGAGCGGCTTATCGCCCATCCAAGCGATGATCACGAGCAAGGGGATGACAAAGAGTGCAATCTGGATCGAAGAGCCAATGGCGATCGACGAAGCCATCTGGATCTTGTTCTTCCAAGCAAAGATGACGGCGGCCAAATGCTCGGTAGCATTGGATGCGATGGGTAGCAAGATGAGACCAATCCATGTACGTGAGATGCCACCGGTGGAGACGACGACGTTGATCGAATCCACGAGCCATTCCGACGTCACTCCGATGAGCACTGTCACGATAACGAGCGTGATGAGGACCGAAGTCATGTTCATCTGCGGAGTTTCCTCCTCCTCTTCTTCGTTGTCATCCTCAAAGAACTCCTTGTGCGATGCAAGCGAGAAGATGAGGAAACCAATGTAGATGAGCAGGAGCAGAACCGATACGCCACGGCTGAACTTGAGAATGTCGGGTCGTTCCAGGTTGTCAGGGATGGCGCCAAGCACCGCGTGGAAGGCGGAAGGGATGACGAGCGAGATGACAGCCATCATGAGGAGCGAGGTGTTGAGCTGAGTTGGCGCCTCGAGGAAGACTTGCTCCTTGACGCGCAAGCCACCTGCAAAGAAGCATGTACCCAACACGAGCAGCAAGTTGGAGAGGATGGAGCCAAGAAGCGAAGTTTGCGTGATGATGAGTTCGCAGTTGAAGAGCGATACGATGGCGACGATCAATTCGACGGCGTTTCCGAGCGAGGCATTGATGAGACCACCGATGGTCTCGCCAACGCGAAGTGAGACTTCCTCGGTGGCCTGCGAGAGGATGGTGGCAAGCGGCATGATGGCAAGGAAGGATGTGATAAAGATGGCGATGCCGTTCTTGAAGACGGTCCTGTCCAAGGCAAAATGAAGTGCCCAGGAGATGGGGATGCAAACCAAGAGGACATTGAGGTAAGAGCCAAGCAGGAGGTTTTTGAGACTGACCAACGTGTTGGGTGGGTCGGCAAGTTTGTGTTCCGGTTGGAACAGCTCAGTAAAGGAGCGACGAATGGTTTGCCTTGATTCCATGGTAGCTCTTCGCGGTGGGCCAGCGAAAGGACCGCCAAGGCCCTCACGGATGGACGACTGGTCCCGATCCATGCCGCGCTTTGTGTTTTGATCGGACGACGATGCGGTACGTGTGAAGGCTGACGAATCTTCGTTGGATGACGGAGCTTCACCCTTTTCGAGCATGTCAGGATCGGTGTTGATGGTGGCGCGCTTGGTGCGCTGTGTGGCGTGACTGCTGTTGTCATCGTTACGCCTGTATGGGTTGTTGGGATGCATGCTGGAGCTGGTGAATGCGCGCTGTTCGTCAACAGGCGAAGCAGCCTCTTGTGCAGCAGAAGGCGGATGGGCTGCGTCAGGCGCGTGGTTGTGTGGTTCGGACATTTCTGTTGATGGAGAGGTGAAGACCACCTTCTTTGGAGTAGAGGAAATGCTGGGCGAAAGGAGGCGTAGAGACCGAAAGCTGGGGAGCCTCCAGTCGTCTATGGGGTTGAGAAGATGAGGTGGTTTAAGGTTTCAAGGCGGAGGATATGTCGCCTTTGTTTCTACGAGTGCTCGATGCGGTTATCGAGATATATGTTGGCACGACAAGACGTAGCGTGGAAGTTGATGCCAATCTAGATAGTGATGGCCTTTATGTGTAACGTAGGAAGGATGGAAGTGAAGATGACATCGATTGTGGATGTATGAGAGATTGGAGCGAATCGAAAGAGCCACCTAGATTAAGATGGGATGTAGAAATAGAAGTGGGCAACCTATTGCACGTTGACTTGAGTAGGGTATTGTACTACTGTACTAGCCTTAACTGTTTTTTATGGCACTTTGCTGTCTGTGGCGAGCCAAAGTGGCACTCACCCACTCCGCACGCCTTCGCTAAGCAGCCAAGAAAATGGCACAAACTCACCTGTTACAGTGTGAGTGAGTAGCTGCATCTCCACAACGGCGCATGATGTTGACAGCTGGGGGCCATTTGTCTGTGTCTGTGTGTCTCTTTTCCTGTCAGAGTTGTGTGCCACGGTCACGGTGTTCTCTAACGGTGTTCTCTCATGTATTCAATAATAAATGTGATTGATTGAATTGCACAGCCAAGTAACTCAGCTGCAGCCTCTGCATCTGCACTGCGTCGCTTGGCGGGTTTGAATTTGAAAAGAAAGCCCACCTTCTATTAATAAAATAAGCAAAACACATAATTCACCTTTGACGCTACAGTACGCAGTTACAGCTAGTCTGTAGAAAAACGGTTGACTTTGCTACCATTCGTGATTCAGTACTGTAACGGTACGATACAATACCAATAATACCGAGATGCGCTGCGTCGTTCCTAGCGCCTTTCGAGGCAAAGTGAAGCTGCTGTACGGTACAGTACAGTACAATACGTACGCACCAAACCGCATCCAACCGCATCCTGTAGACAGTATTCAAAGCGGCGTCATCAGCTAGCCAGCCAGCCATCACGCACTCGTGAGCTGGTGCTTGGTGAGCAGATACACAGTCCAATGTGAAGCGAGAAGAGTAGAGTGCAGTTACGTGGGCATGATGCGCGCATCCAACAAGGATGGCAGTTGCTTTCTTTGGCAGAAAAAACCCTTGAACAATAAGGCTGGCATGACGTCGGATTTTCGACCGCCGCCGCAGCCGACGGGGTCGACGGGGTCGACGGGCTCTCGGGCCTTGGCACCGCCGCCTCACTACAACTCGGTACTGCAACCCGTGCGTGCCCCTTTTGGTTAGGCGAGAGAGACACCCACATCATAGCTTGCCCACCAAAATAAGCACCTTGCGGTCTAACATCCAAATCTCTTGGACCTTGTCGATCTAACAAATCAATCTCAATGCCAAGAGGGATCGCTCAGCTCAGCTCAGCTCAGCTCAGCTCAGCGTCAGCCATACATTCTGAAAGCGTTCAGCCTAAGTGTTGGTTTCCGCACTCTGCTGATGCCGAATTCCGCTTTGGATGCTGCAGGGTCCTCCAGTAAAGCACCAACGCCAGCCGGCGCACGTACAGCCCGTTCTCCTCACCTCATCCATCTTATTAATACCTTGCTCAGCACAGCACAGGCCCTTTGATTGCATTCGCCCGACTCACCCTCTACCACCGAGCCTTGCGCTCATACGCCACCACTTAGACAGCAGATCAGCTTTTCGCTTTTGGCACTGGTGACGCGCAACACCCTGTCCCACATCTATAGACCCACTGCCCCCGTTTCTTGATCTAGCATCAGCCGCTTTTATCCAGGCTGCGCATCACTTTCAAGTATGGCTTCCATCGCCGCCGGTCAACTTGCTCGCAAGGCTCTCATGGATGACTCTCGCCAGGAGGAAGCCATCACCGTCAATCAACGCGCCCTCATCGACAAAATCCTTGCTCGATATGCCGCCGAGTTCACTGTCTTCCGAGAGCTCCTTCAGAATGCCGACGATGCTGGCGCAACCCATTGCGAGCTACGTTTCGAGTCCCAGCGCTCCAAGTCCAACGGCGATCACGCTGCTGCCAGCTCGTCAGCCTCCTCCTCCTCCTCCTCCTCCTCCACTTCTTCTTCTTCTTCTTCTTCTTCTTCTTCTTCTTCGCCTCTACCTGACTTCAAAGCCACGCTCTCCAACTGGGTCTTTCGTAATGACGGCAAGCCTTTCGGTAATGACGATTGGTCTCGTCTTCGCAGGATCGCAGAGGGAAACCCTGACCCTGATCGAATCGGTGCCTTTGGCGTCGGTTTCTACTCTCTCTTTAGTATCTGTGAGGAGCCCATCGTATCTTCCGGTGACGAGCTCATGGGCTTCTTCTGGAAGGGCGACGCTCTCTTCACAAAGCGAGCAAACAACGCCGACCGTCAAACTTCGCCATCGGGCAATCCATGGACCACTTTCTTCATGGCTCTTCGAGAGCCTGCTCCTTTCCCGGACTCTCCCATGGCTCTGTCCAAGTTTCTGGCTACTTCACTCACCTTCACCACAAAGATCAGATCCATCGCTCTCTACTGGGACGACCATCTGCTCTGCAAGCTCGAAAAGAAGCTGGCGCTGCCCAAATCCATGACCATGCCCGGCCATCTCAATTCCTACAGCCCGGGTCGCATCATGCGTGTCCGCGACCTCGAATCCACCGCCGTACAGATCGACGTTCAGGCTCTGCAGCTCGTTATCGATGCTGCCGAGAAGGACAAGCCCAAATCAATGCAATCGCTGGCGTCCGCATTGGGAAAAACTGCCGGTGGCGGGCTCACCTCTATGCTTCAAAGTGCCTTTGGCTTTGGTTCGTCAGCCGCCAAAGACAAAGAGAAGGAGCGCGAGCGCGAAGCACAGCGACGGAGGGAGGCCGAAGCAGCTCAGGCTGCCGAGAAGCGCAAGCTCGATGCTGTTGCCACTTCGCTCACCTCTGTGTCCGCATCCATTCATCTGCGCATTGCAACTGCCAACGTCAGCGTCTCAGCCGACAAGGCCTTCGAGCGGGAGATTGAGCGCAGCACAAAAAAGCCACCGCCCAAAGTCACCGCTTTCCATCTCATCTTTACGGGCAAGCAAGAGTACGACGCGAGCTTTCCCCACGACAATCAAGACGCCGATGGCTCGGCCTCTATCACTTCCTCCGCTGCTGGCCTCGACCGGGGTGTCCGTCAAATCTTCTCAGGGCTCATGCCACGCCTCGAGGATCAGGGTCACGCCTTCATCGGCTTTCGCACTCACCAGACCACTGGGTTCAGTGGCCACATCGCGGCGCGCTTCATCCCCACCGTCGAGCGTGAGTCCCTCGACTTTGTTGATCGTTACTGTGCTCAGTGGAATTCGGAGCTTCTTTCGATGGGAGGTTACGTTGCCCGCGCTGTGTACGAGAACGAGCTGTCAGACATTGGCCGCCTGTGGACAAACTCTTTTGGCGACAAGCGTCCCAACAAGGAGGACGACGGTCTTGCCAAGGCTCTCAAGGACCGCGCTCTCCATCTCATGCGCTTTTTCACCTTCCGGTCTTCCTCGCCATCCTCACGTGTGTCCTCGCTCTTCCTCACATCCTTCTTTGGAGCTGCGCGACAAAACACGATCTCGCTCATGTCGACCCGGGGCGTCAAGCATTCGGCCGCCGTTCGCATCCCGAATGCATTGCTCTCAGACTTCATCAAGGATCTCGCCACGATCCCACCAGAACAGGTCGAACACGCCCCCGACTTTGTACGAGAGGTCCGCTCTCGTAATCTGGTCCAGGACGTCACGATGGACGACGTGTTCCAAGAGCTCGCGTCGCGCGCTCTCACAATCACTGAGATGGTTGCTTGTCTCAAGTGGTGGGTCAGCGTCGCTGCCCATCCGTCCTACGACATCAGCTTACGATCAAAGCTTCTCAATAACGCCATGCTCACCATCGCCGATCCCAAGGATGCAGCTGCGCCGGAGAAGATACAACCTCTGAGCGTCGTGCGCTATTACCTCAACACATCTCGTCTTCCCACTGACGTCCCTCTGCCAGAAACATGTCTCGCCTACGACGTCTCCAAGTCTTTCACCACAGTCCAACTCTCGCGTGTCTTCGGCTGGTCCGAATTGACCGTGCCCGCTTGGCTGAAAAATCTCGTTCAGCTCAGTTTTCAGGCTCAGCGATCGGCCTCAGCTGCGATCAACGACACCGACCTGCAGAAAACCCCAGCATTTGCTGAAAAGGTTCTCTTGACGCTATCGCGCGCCTGGTTTGCATTGCCTGCTCAGCAGCATGAAGAGATCCGCCTTCTCCTGGCCGATGTCACTTGCATTCCAACCCGTCTGCAGATGCAAAAGCCCAGCGACGCTTACTTCAGCAACGTCTCGCTCTTCTCCGATCTTCCCATTGTTGAGCTCGAATCAGCACAGGTCAAGGGCAATCTGGAGAAGATGCTGATCGAACTGGGTGTCCGTCGCCATGTGGAGCTTCAAATGATCTTCAACCGCCTCGTAGCGGGTGGTGGCTGGTCGCATGTTGACCTCGTTGCCTACCTCGCTTCGAACAAAGACACGCTTTCCGAGTTGGAGAAAGAGAGACTCAACAAGACTGCTATCTTCCCTAAGCACGGCGAGATCGGCCCCTTGAAAGAAGATGGCAAGCCTAGAATCATCCGTTACCGGGCATGTGACCTCTACGAGCCCACCGAGGCACTCAAAGCGTTGCAGCTGCCGGTTCTGGACTGGGCTGACAAGCCGTGGAAACCATCATCAGAAGAAGCTCGTTTCGTATTTGACCTCGGCTTGCAACGCTATCCGCCCCTTGATACCGTCTTGCAGCTGGCTTCAACTGCCTCAGACGATACCCTGCGTTCCAAAGCGCTTGCTTTCTTCTTGGAAAAATTCCACGCTCACTACGCTAAACAGTACACCATCCATCGTGCCGAGAAGTACGCTTTCGTACCGGCGAGATTGCCCGCGGAGAAAAAAACGGTGTTGCGCAAGCCCACGGAGGTCTTCACCAATACGCAAGCTGAAGTGATGGGATTCTCCGTGGTCGGACCGGAGATCAACTTGGCTGACGTGCCCAAGCTTGGCTTGCGCTCGAACCCCACATCGACGCAGCTCATCGGAAAGCTCGTCAACTCGCCGACAAGGGATGAGGCACAAGCGCGCAAGATCTTCGAATACCTCGCTACTGTTCCCGAGTTCAGTCTCAACGACTTTGCTCAGCTGCGAGCCGCCGAATTCATCCCTGTCCGACGCAGTACAAAGCCGGTGGCAGGTGGATCCGCCGACAGTCCTGCTGCTACTCCAGCTGGGGCGGTGCACTTGGTAGCGCCCATGAACTGTTACTTTGGCGATACAACCTCGGATACCCCTTTCAGAGACGTCTTCTTCTACTGTGACTTTGGCTCTGTTGCGGGTGCCTTCCTCAAGAATTGTGGTGTCCGCACCGAGCCCAGCATCGAAGAGGTGGCGGAACGGCTTGTCAGTGAGCCTCAGCGATTTTACCAGTTGGCGGGCAGCGCGGACGCATATCTCGGCATCCTTCGACAGATTGCAACTCATTGGAATCGCATTCGCACGCCTCTACGCAACCAGATGGCCAGATCGGCTTTCCTGCTCGGATCGAAGCGCATCACAGAGAGCAAGACGAAAGATGCGGCGCCCAAAACAGGCCATTTGTTGGACGAGGACGACGAAGATGAGGAAGCTGACGAAACAGGCACCCTGGTGTACGCGCTCAAGAAACCTTCCGATGTCGTGATCGTAGACGATGCCAACTCGCACATGCTCTTCGCATCGTCGCTCTTCTATGCGCCACACGAGGATCTACTTCAGGAAGGCCTGTACGGCAAGCTAGGTTCGCCTCGACTCAGTGCGCTTGTCGAAGAGCGTTACTCGATCGAAGGCCGTGCTGTCAGAGACACGCAGCGAGCTCGCGAGATCAAAGCGCTCGTTCTTGAGCGAACGCCGCTCTTTCTTTTCGAAAAGCGGCAGTCTTCCCGATCCGAGATCCGCAAGGATGCAGAATGGCTCAAGGGCGCGCTCGAAGTCGAAGAGATCGAGGGAGCTGGTCTTCGCCTGGTCCGCACGCTACGATACGACCGCGTGCACGAGCAGAATGTGCAGAAGTGTACCGCCATGGCATCGATGCGTGGCTCAAAGCTCATCCTGCATCTCTCGTCGTCGATGGAGGTCGACTTCTTCGAGGTGGCCACATCTCTCAGCAAGTACCTCGTCACCAAGCAAAGGTTGCAAGAAGTGCTCCTGTACATGACGCTCCTCTCTACGTCGCTGCGAAACCTCAAGCGACGCGGGTTCCACGTCGATAAGATTCTGTCCCAGCGCAAGGCCGAGCGAGAGGCTGCTGAGGCGCAGATGCGGGAAGAGAGACTCAAAGCCGAGGAGCGAGCTGCAGAGGTGCAAGCAACCGAGGCAAAGATCGTTGACTGGAGAAAGCAGGTGCTGAGCGTCTTTCCAGATGCCGATCCCCACTATGTGGAACAGGCTCTTCGAAGTCACAGTGATGCCCATGTGGAGCGAACCACCAACGACATGCTGAGCAGCAACTATCCGCGTCGAAGCAAGGACACCTCGTCGGCGGTCTCGCGGGTCGCGAATGACTCCTCCAGCGCCATAGGTGCGGTGGCAGGAGGCGACAGCAATGCTGGCACCGGGTTCTTCTCTGGCTTCCGCAATAAGTTCCTGCAGGCTGGCTCCAAACAGCGTAGCTCCCTAGCCGACGGAACGAGTTCGATCGAGCGTCCGTCGCCTGACGATCTATTCAGGCATGGGCAAGCTGCGGCTGCAGCCGCCGGTCGGCACGATGAGGACCGATCGCTGGGCGCTCTGTCGCCGTCTTCAGGTGGCAGCACTGGAGCCGCAGCCACGGCACCCACGAGTGAAGTGACGCCACTGTCTTCGATCCACAACAATGTGCTTAAGGCTATCCGAGCATCGCGTCCCGATGCTTCGTCCACGATCAAGAGCGAGGCGCGTCAAACGCAGATCAAAGAGGCATCGAATTTGTACTGTGATGTTGGTGTCGATACGGACCTCAAGCTGGCGGGCGAGGTAGCTGGTATGAAGGTGTATCTTCATCCGACGCTGGATGCGCCTTGTATGCTGCAAGCCAACGCGGGCGCTCTGGAACGGCTGATCAATCGAGTGTACAAGCCGGTGGGAAGCATCTTTGGACTGGATCCGCGAAGCATGTACGTTTTCTGCGATACAGCTGGACCGGCGATTGCGTTCAACCGTGGAGGTGCGATCTACCTCAACTTCCGCTATTATTTGGCGTGGCATGACGAGCTGGTCAAGCAAGGCAAGATGACGGAAGCGCTGGTTTCGACGTACTTTAGCGTTGCGCATGAGATTGCTCATAATGTGGTGTCGGCGCACAATGCAGAGCACGAGTGGTATTTTAGCGCGATTGCCGAGAAGTACGTTGTATCGCTGGTCGAGTACATTGCCAAGGCTGAATCTTAGTGCAAGGACTGCAGACTGCACCTTTCAACTTGATGCACCATTGTAGATGGATGCTTGTCTTGAAATCTCAATCCACGTTAGCATGACGCACAGCGCAAGAGGAAGAGACCGATGGTTTGCTTGGAATCTGGTTCAGTTTTCAAGTGTGTGCGTCGAGTCGGCAGTACTTGGGTGAAACTCGAGATTGTTGCTGTGAAAATGCTGAAAGGAGGACGGGGTTTGGAAGAGCTTTTTGGGTTGGTTTAGAAATGTGCGTTTGGTCAAGAGCAGTGTTGATGGTGCAAATGCGAATGTTTTTGGCAAGGGAGAAGGGAGGGTTATTGTACAGAGTGGGGAAGGGTCAAGATGGTGGAAGGGGCGGGATCTAGCAGCGTATCGAGAAGGCTTGGTTGGTATGGGAAGGGTTTTATGCTGATGCGAGCTGAGGAGTGGGTAGGGTTTGACGTTTCTCTTTGCCGCCAAAGTTGTGATAGTTCTGTCGAGATGCGAGGGAAAAGCGGTGATGAAATCGATGGCAAGTCAGCGAGCTTGTTTGGGAAGAGAGGTGATGGGGGTGAAAGGCAAGATACGTACCAAGAATCTGACGAGTTGACCTGCCTGTGCAGTGGCGTTGGTAGCATGACATGCGAAGAGGAGGTAGTTTCTTGGCTGAACTCTCCAAGCGAAACGCATAAAGACGATCGAGTAAGCGCAGAGAGCACTGCTCATGGTACCGGAAATCATCTCTTCATCCTTGGAAAGATCAGCAATGGCTGCAAGTGGAAGACCCCAGTTGGCGACAGGACCCCAGAAGTGTGTCGACTGTTTGATTGGGTTGGGATGCGTTCGCGGCAGCAAGGTTGGAAGAATAAGGAAGATGAGTTAGTTGGTCGAATGATCAGCTTGGCTGGTTGACTAGATCAGGTGAGTGGATGGAGCTGGTACGAACGAAAAAGTACTGTCGACCAGCTGGCGACTTGATCCAGTTGATAAACTGCGAGGCCATTTTGACGGACTGAGAACCAGAGCGAGAGCGAGAGCGAGAGCGGGGTGATGGAGATGGTGTTTCAAAGATTGCAAAGCAGTTAATGACAGTAGTGCACATACGCTGCTTGGATTCTATTTAATATGTCGCCGTGGGGCAACGCAAAGTCACACATCAATCACACTCTCTCTGTCATTCTCGCGGTTCCGCACTGCTTCCACACTCTCCATCCCATCGGGCAGGGTTCAGTTCCATCAATTGAATATTTCTAAATATCGGGTGATGCGTAGATGGAATCGCACGAGAGAACAGCGCATGCAGTTTCATGCGCGTTGTTGTGTGAAATCCACTGAAAGCGGAGGCTCCGGACCGCATTCCGTGCGAGGGTCCTGTTCCCCGCGGGCGGACAGACAGACAAAATTTCATGATTCTGCTTCCCCGCCTCCGCACCGTACTGAACTGTACTGCACTGCGTCTGTGCTGTACGGAAGCTAGCCGCTTGGCTCACAGTCATCTTCTCATATGTGGATAGAGGTTGTTGCAGAGCGTTATGAAGGCAGCAGCGATGCACATGAACAGGACGAGCAAGAACAGCCGGCGCCCAAGCTGCATGAAAGGCCAACGCCACAACATGTACAGTACAATACTACTGTATAGAAAAGGAAAAGAAAAAAAAAAAAATCAATAATACTGTACCTATTAAACACCCACCACTGTATTTCTCATTGCGGAGACAGACATGATGGTGTCGCGTGGAGTTGATTTTGATGGTGTCGTTCGGCATGATCTTTGGCCTTTCTTTCGGTCCGTACCGTACAGTACTGCATTGCATTGCGCAGCAGATAGTACGCCTTGCAGAGATTCATGAGTCAAGCGCAGTTCCAACCAATTCGGACGTCTGCCAACCGAGAGCGTTCACATTGTCCAACTGTCATGTCATTGTTGGATGTGTCGATTTGAGCGTTGTCAAGAGTGGTTGGCAAGCTGTCTGCTAAAGTGGATGGGATCGCGATTTTCTTCGCCTTACCGGCATCGTGTCCGTCCATGTCTCATCTATCCTTCCATCCACCTTCATCAAATCCTTGGCCCTCATTATCGTCATCCACCTAGTCATCCGTCCAGTCGAGGCTTGATATCATTACAAGCCACCGCATCGCCTCTGCGATTGGATTCTTTTTCTTTTCTTTTTTTTTTGCTCGTGGCGTCGGCGAACTACATCCCAACTTCATCTCGGCTTTAGTTCTTTGCGCTCGCTTGCATACACCCAAGTCTTATCCTGCTCGCTTTGGCCCGTACTCGATTGCACACTGGCTCGATCCCAGCTGTAAACCAGCATTCATCCGCGCTCCAGACACTCCAGCCACAGCTTCGAGTCCCTTCTCGTCGAGTGACTCTGCCTCGTAACAGCATGCTCGGAAGCGCTTCCGACTTCGCCTTGCTGCAGTGAATCCAGACATTTGCCCTCTAACTCGCTGATACAACGGTAGTATCGCGCCTGGCTGCATCATCTTGAAGCGGTTTTCAACTCATCCGCCACATCGTCAACAACTTCAACCCCCCTGTGACATCACCAGTCTCTGCTTCCAAGCACTACACTTGACGAGTGCACATCATCATGAACGCCAATACCTCCTCTCGCAACTCGGACTCTTCCCAGATCCCGAAACGAGCCTCGTCCTTTACCAACCCGTCTGAAGCTGCCGCCTCCTCTAGCAACGCCGACACAAAGTCGGACGGAGACAACGACTCCAAGTCGGATGCCCCTAAGGAAGAGGTCAAGATCTATAAAACCATCTCAAGAGTACATCGCGCCTGCAACGCCTGTCGAAAACAAAAAGCGCGCTGTGATGGCCCTGGAAACCCACCATGTCGCAGATGTCGACAAGTTGGCATCGAATGCATCTTTGAAAAGCCACCAAAGGACGCTGCTTCGTCTTCCTCCAACGCTCCAGATCAGAGCTCGGATCGCATTCGAATGTTGGAAGCGCAAATGTCCGGCATGCACACCATGATCACAGAACTCGTTGCCAGCATCAAAGCCAATACCAGTGCCATATCTACACCATCCCAACCCTCGCCTTCTCAACGCTCGCCTCATACCGCTTCGGCGCAACCCAAGGTTTCTAGACCCAATCAGTACCCGCACCATCCACATATGCAACAGCAGCAGCAGCAACAACAACAACAACAACAACAACAACAACAACAACAACAACAACAACAACAACAACAACAACAACAACAACAACAACAGCAACAACAGCAACAACAACAACAGCAACAACAACAGCAACAGCAACAGCAACAACGACAGCAACAACAACAGGGACCGTACATTCAGGCCCCACACCATCGTGTGTCTCAGCACGGTGTTTCGCCCTCATCAGAGTCGTTGCAGAGATATCACCCGGATGGCCCGGCTTCTTCACATCCCCAGCGTCCGCCTTTTCCCCACTCTGGGCGCTCTTATGGAAGCAGCAGCAGCAGCGTCGGCGGCAATCCAAGTCCGATGGCATCCATGCCGGTGCCAGTTGCACCAGGCTATCCTCTTCAGCAACGGCCTTCCTTTCCCACACCCTACGGCCATCCACCCAGTAGGCAAGACTCCGACCTCTTGCAGCACCAACCTGATCTCGGCCAGTTCGACAATCGACAAGCAGGTGTATGGAGTAGCCCAACGAGTGCATCCACCTCCAGGCAAAACATCGACCATGGTTCGCGCCACAGAAGCAGCTCTAGGCCAGGTTTTGACCGAGAAGACCGCGGTCGTAGAACATCATCATGGCAGCAACACAATTTGCTGGCATCCAACCCACCAAGCGATGCTGCAGGCGCAGCTCCAGCAACTGTAGCCACTTCCTCCAGCTGGACACCGCCATCGGCTGCATCCGGCCATCAGCCTTCTCGTTCGGCCCGACGCTGGGCCTCGTCCGACCGCGCCGGTAGTCACACCCAAAGCAACGATCAGATGCACACGCCGTCGGATGGTGTCCCTGCCGGCGATGATGCAGACACTCGCGAAACCGACATCAGCAACGACCAGCTCAGCGCGCCAATCGAGGCACTTCGAGGTTTGGCCGACGCAGCTGCAGCTGCAGCCGACGAAGAGTCCGAAGCCCACACCTCGAACGACTCGGGTGATGAGAAACACGCACATGCAGATCAAATAAAACCGGCGCAGGGTGAAGAAGTGGGCACGCCCTCGCTTCAGCTTGTCGACGAGGGCGGCAAACGCACCAAATTCGAACAGGAAGACGACGTACTTGGCGACGCCACGGGCTCTCCCCGCAAAAAGCGAAGGCGCGATGCAACCGCGGGCTCCCCCAACGCAGCGATGGCGAGTGCTGGTGCAGATGGCAAGGCTGGCACAGGCACCTCAGCAGGTGGAGCAGCGAGCACGGTGGCTAATACTTCTTCGGGTTTATCGCCATCGGCAGCAAACAGCACGAGTGGGAGCCGATCGGGCAGGATGGAGGCGCCCGGACTTGTCTCGAGCGCTCCTGGCGATCTCGTTACTCTCGGCCTCGTGAGCGAGACAGACGCCATGCGCCTCTTCGAGACGTTCCAAGAAGGTGTTCCCAAGTTCATCTCGATCTTTCACCTGGAAGATGAAGTCATGACGACTGAAGAAGCCTACCATTATGTCCGTACAACGTCGTACTTCCTCTTCAACGTCATGCTTGCCATCGGCGCCAAGGTCGAGTGCGGTGGCAAGAGTCCAAGCCGTCTCTATCAGACCTGCATGGCGCAAGCCAAGCGCAACGCAAAGGACACCATGTTCAGTCCAGTGCAAGGTAAAGCTGCTGTGCAAGCCATGGTCCTCCTCGCTGCCTACAGCGAAAACGGTTGGTTGCCATTGGGTCTTTCCATTCGCATGGCGCAGGAACTGGGGCTCGACAGGTCTTTCCAGAAACTCATGTCGGCACTTCCAGCATCTGGTTACATTCGTCATCCGCAGCCTCCTCCTCCACCTAAGCACTTGACCTTCTACCACAATTCGCCGCAATCGCACTACAATGGCTCGCCAACCGACGTCAATTCTGTCGGCGGCGAATCTGTCGACGGAAAGAATGCAGCAGGCGCCAACGCTGTTGCGGCCGTTGCGGCTGCTAGCTCAAGCACCGATACTGCTGCCAAGCGCGAGCTCGACGAGCTGAAGGACCTGGCTCGAGGATCAAGACTCTGGTTCTTCCTCTTCCTCTTTGATCACCAAGCGTCGTACGGTGCTGGCCGACCCGCAATGCTGTCCAAGCACTATGTGCGCAACTGTCGAGCCTTCCTCAGCCTCAACTACCCGCTCACCGTCAAAACCGACGCTCGCTTCATCAGCACTCTCGAACTGCTCATCATCCGCGAAACCCACTACGATGCAATGGCGCCCTACGACCAACCTGTCGACGGCCGCATGCTCTCCAAGATGCGCAAGGTCACCGAAGAGTTGAACGAATGGCACAAATACTGGTCGACTGACTTTGAGACTCGAGGGTATGGCCAGGATTCGTTCTTCCAGCAATCGCTCGTGCTGCAATGTGCTAGTGCTGAACTGTACCTGTCGTGTACAGCTCTTCGTGGCATTCGCGATGCCAACGATGCGGACCAGATGGGACCGGAGCAGAAGGAGCTCATCATCCAAGCCACACGTGCAGCGGATACGTGCTTGAGCATCTCTGTCCATGCGAAAGAGTATCGGGAGATGCTCGGCTGGGCGCCGCACTACACGCACGTCACCGCCGCTTTTGCGTGTGTCTTCCTGATCAAGATCGCCCGACTTTTCCCTCGTCAAGTCGACACGTATGGCATCTTCAGTAATGCGGAGCGTCTGGCGAGTCGATTGGCCGAGGTGCCCGCGAGCAAGTATGCACGCGTCATTCGCATCTTGCTAGCGCAAGCGTGGAAGAAGATCGCCGATCTGAGTCCTGCGATTGGCCTGTATGCTGCGTTGGGCGCAGAGGCGACGCGACCGGGTGCGATCACGCCGGCTGAGATCAAAACAGGCGGTCCAAGCGATTCGGGCATCAGTCTGCTGTACAAGCTGTTGCAGGAGTATCAGAATGGACAGATCGAAGCCGAGAACGAGGAGGGTGGAGGTCAGTCTTCGACCAATGTGGGAAACAATGCGGGCGAGGGTACGGGTGATGGGAATGGGAATGCGAAGAGCGGTAGTGGGTCCGGTGCGCGCACGCCGGGATTTTTGGACCTGATGAACAGCAACAAGTGGTTGATGGCCGGCATCTCGTCACCGTCGACGGGTGTGGCGGGTGCTTTTGGAGGCATCGGTATGGCTGGTTCAGGAACGCTTTCGCCGAATAAGGGCGCTTTGGCTGGGATCTTTTCGCACCGCGGTAGCATCAGTGGTGGCGACTTTGGCAACAATGGCGCCAACGCAGGCATAGGCGGTGGCGGTGGCGGTGGCGGTGGTGGTGGTGGTGGTGGGGGGGTTGGAGGTCACAACGATAGCATGACTTGGAGCTCGTTCCTGGCACCGTATACTCCTTCCGCCTCTCAAGCGGGAGGCGTGTACGGTGGTGATGGGTCTCTGGGTGCACATCATCCTATTCAGCTACCTCTGTGGATGCAGGAAAGTACGGGTGCTTCGGCAGCTGATCTTGCTGGATTTGGCGATGCGGCTGGGACGACTTCTGCCAACGAAGTTGCACCGTCGGATATCAAGACCTCTCCGGCAACGGCGAGGAGTTGGGGGCATCAAGACCACTACCAATCTCCTGTACCGCATCACGGGACGGGTAGTCAATACACTTCGCCTGCCTACCAGGCACCGCAACCCTCTCTCTCGCATCAACAGCAAAAACATGCGAACAATCATCGTGGGTCGACATCGCAGCACGAGATGGGTAGCCTCTCACAGTTGCCTCCGCACCATCAGAGTCAGCATCGACACACGGATTCGCTCGGCATGGCCCCTTCGCCTGGGAGCGGCGCAGCGGCGCCGCAGCAGGGTCAGTTACAGCAGAGTGCCGTGCCCGGTTTCTCGGCGAGTACAAACTTCGACAGTGTGCTAAGCGATCTCGGTTTGCCGTTGGATGGTTTGGATGGTTTGTTCGGCGATCTGCCCATCAATGCGCCTACTGGTCAGAGCAATTACTCTGTCTGAGGATCGGACTATAGTAATAAATGGTGAGATAGATGCCTTTGTTGTGCATGCGCATGCAAGTGTACTTTAGTGCTGTCGAATCGGTCTCGTTCGTCGATCATAAGAGTGCGATGGGAAAAAGTGTGATGGAACTGTGTTAGTGCGAGCGTATGAGCCTTCAACAGCGAGTTGACTGATTGGAGAGGCGGTATAAAGGTGTGCGCTTGCTCCACTTGCTTCACTGGGATTCATGCATCGACACGACCGTCGAGGCTCTCAAGCACAAAACAAACACAATCAAGCTAAGACGAAAGAGATGGTGTGTAGGTGGGTTAAAATTCGCGGATTATTGGTCTCTGGTGCATATCTTTTTGCATATCGAGGTAGCAAGATATTCTCCCTGCGGGAGCCGTCACATCAGAGGCAAGACAACGCTAGAAAGTACGGAAAGTGGAATGCCACCGCGAGATGGCACCCGTCCGCTTTCGAGGCTTTTTTGGGTGTGTGTGTGTGTGAAAGGGGCTGATGAGAGCAACTTGATCATAGCTGTAGCAACAAGTTCGACCGACTGATGAAAGGTTAGTGAATTGCGAAGCCGGGGGGTGATCTTGCAGACGAGAGGATTCGACTGGAGATGTTTACTCCCAAGAGCTGGTGGCCTGCTCGGCAGCGCCATCGGCGGCCCAGTCCTGGGCGCCCTCGGACCAGTCGACGTTGCCGGACTCGGTGGCAAGGTTGGCGGCGACAGCGAGGGGAACATCAGCCTGGACGTCGGCGGCGTCAGCGGTGGGCTCAGCAGTCTCCTTAGCGGCCTGGGCGGCAGCGGCGGCCTCCTGGGCCTCACGCTCAACCTCTTCAGGGTCACGGTAGAAGAACATGTCGGGCATAACCGAGAGGTCACCACCCTTAAGGCGGAGGACAGTGCGGCAGAGCAACCACCAGAGAAGACCAACCGAGTGACGGCCACGAACGTTACCGGGGATGGCAACGTCGACGAACTTGAGCGGCGAGTCGGAGTCGGCGAACGAGATGCAAGGAATGTTGACGTACGAAGCCTCACGGATGGCCTGGTGGTCGACACGGGGGTCGGTGACGACGATCACACGGGGCTCCTTGAAGGAGCGGGTGATGTAGTTGGTGAACGAACCAGGAGTGAATCGGCCAGCGATGGCAGTAGCACCGGTCTGAGCAGCAAACTTGAGAACAGCACGGTGACCGTACTGACGGCCCGAGATGACACAGATGTCGGCAGGGTTCTCGATGGCAGCAAGGATACGGGCAGCGAAGACAATCTTCTCCCAAGTCTTGCCGATGTTGAGAAGGTGGATACCGTCAGCACGACGCTTGTAGATGTAGGGAGCCATCTGCTTGTCGGCATTCTTGGTACCGATGTGAGTCTGGGCGGCAAGGAGGAGCGAGATGTCCTCCTCGGTGGGGTTGAGGGCGGCGGGAACCTTCGACATTGTTGAAATAAAAGGAACGGTGGGGAAACGAAACCTCGAAACTTTTGCGTGTAAGGAGAAAGAAAACAAGATATGGAGGTGGCCCTTTCCTCGATGGCGACTAGACGCTTGCCTCGACTGCAGCCCTCTCTGGTCCACTCTGGTGAGGGTGACCGAACTTGCTTCGCAGGCAACTCGAATTGGATTTCTCTGGCTCGCCAAGCCTGATTTTCGCGCGCTGCCAAATTTTCCGCCCAAAGCTTCACACCGGCCGAACTTGCCGCAGTCCATCGGGAATCGGGGCAATTTCAAGTCAAGATTGGAAGATTCTCTGGCCTGTGACGCGCGGAAAACCAACGAAAGTACCAAGACCTAACAATCTAAGGCCTGGCCAGAAGATTGGCTGTTAGAGTCAAGATATAGTTTTGCACGTGACCAGCGCTTCGCAGAGAAATTTATGACCCAGCTCGAGTCGCCTGCGAAGATCCCGTCCAGAGAGCGACCAAGGCTCGAGAAAGTCCAGCTCAGACGCAACGCCCGAGTTGAGTGCCACAGTGCAGATCGAGGCCAAGCCCAAGGACTGCTGTCTGCTGTTGCAGCGCGGGGGTGAGTGTAGCTGTCGAAGACGTTGGCCTCCTCACCATCCATTCCACATCATCCACCTTATCCCTTTTTTCATCAACCTCTACATATCAAGGTTAGTTTTCGATCCAGCAAGCACGAGCGGACACAGAGCGAAAGCAGGATACCTCATCAGAGCAAGGTTGGAACTACCAACTGGGAAGAAGGATGCAACAGCATTGGGAGACAGGAAATAGCGGCGTCATACATGGTGAAAGCAACAGCAGTTTCGACAACATACATCTATCAGAGCATACACGGAGCATTCAGTGATCACTTGGAGGGCTGTATTACCGACATCAGACATCAGACATCAGCACATGATTGTTACACGACATGATCGCCTTTACGACATAATGACATTGCAGCATGAAAGTACCATTACCGACAGAGACCTCAATACAAGCTTCTATTTCAGCACTCGGCATCACGACAACTACCCAGCATCCCTCTACCGTCGTTGCAGCATTATCGACCCTTTGCTTGGCAAATTGGAGATCGAGCTGGAACACGAGTTCAACCCAGGCATGGAACAAAGTTTACAACGACCATCACAAAAGCCATAGGAATTCCACCTGCTTCGGTTGTGCGTACACCATGCGTTATTGAAGGAAGGGTACAGAGGCTACCTTGTCAACTGTAACTCTTCGCCCGTTCTGGAATATCGTAGTGTCAGTCTCCTTACGACCGACGCTCGCTATATGCCCAACCTCTTCCAACATATCCTCTTCTCGACTCACAGCCAGCATTCCGGACAAACGCAGTTCCAATTTTCCAGACCCATCGACCTCTCGAACCACCAAAATGCTCGCGAGACTGCTTTGCTTCACTTCTCCCGGATGCTCGAAGTGATGCCTGTTGTTGAATTCAGCCAATCAGCGGTCTGCTGTTGGATCAGCTTCGCTCTGTGTCCCTGCTCAAATTCTTTCTGATTTTCCAAAGTCAGCGCAACTGACTCTTTCTCTTCCTGCTCTTCTCTACTTCAACGCTATACCCTCACAGAAATCAAGATGGCTGACGCTGCTCCTCGTGGACGTGGCGGTTTCGGACGTGACCGTGGTGGACGTGGCCGCCGTGGCCCCCGCCGTGGTGGTCGCCGTGGTGACGGCGAGAAGGAGGAGTGGGTTCCCGTTACCTCGGTCGGTCGTCTCGTCAAGGACGGCAAGATCAAGTCGATTGAGGAGATCTACCTCTTCTCGCTCCCCATCAAGGAGTACCAGATCATCGACCTCCTGCTCCCCAAGCTTAAGGACGAGGTGATGAAGATCATGCCCGTTCAGAAGCAGACGCGTGCCGGTCAGCGTACGCGTTTCAAGGCTTTCGTTGCCGTCGGTGACTCTGACGGCCACCTTGGTCTCGGTGTCAAGTGCGCCAAGGAGGTTGCCACTGCTATCCGTGGTGCCATCATTGTTGCCAAGCTCTCCACCATCCCCGTTCGTCGTGGTTACTGGGGTAACGCGCTTGGTGAGCCCCACACCGTGCCCATGAAGGTGTCCGGTAAGACCGCCTCGGTCATGTGCCGTCTTGTGCCCGCTCCCCGTGGTACCGGTATCGTTGCCGCCCCCGCTTCCAAGCGCATGCTCCAGCTTGCTGGTATCGAGGACTGCTACACCCAGTCTTCCGGTCAGACCGCCACCATGGGTAACTTCTTGAAGGCTACCTTCGAGGCTGTTTCCAAGACCTACGCTTTCCTTACGCCCAACCTGTGGCGCGAGATCGCTCCCCCCGCCACTCCTTACGTCGAGTTCGCCTCCCACCTCGCCCGAACCCAGAAGAAGTCGCTCTACTAAACGTAGTAGCCCCGGCTTTTTGCTGATGCGGTTCGGGATGAGATGGTTGAGCGTGTAACTCTCGACGTGTGACACACCGAGTTCGTCTCTGTGTGTGTGTGCGGCGCAGACATCGCAGCTGTCTTACCCCATCGTATTAGGGTCGCCCCCCCCCCCCCCCCTTTCATAACCTTTGCAGAGCTATTTTTTGCGACCCGCCCTCTCGCCCTCTCTATTCCCGGCTCCCCTATTCCCCCTCTTTCTGCTTCGGTCCTTTCATCGTCGCTCATGACGATACTTGTATTCTGCATACATCGCACCCCATCCATCCCAAAAATATGAAGCATGCTCATATGCGCTTTGTCCATCCACTCTTTCTGTGCGCAGTTTGGCTAGTCAGTGTTTGATTGTGAATTGGTAACCACTTCCAGAAGTGTGAGTCAAGGTCAACTTGCGGAACGCGGTGAGAAAAGTGAGCATTTGGGCTAGAAGGTCATGGTGTTAGGTCTGCGCCGGTCAACAAGAATGTCTCGGCGGAAAAATGAGGTGCGTGCGCACAGATGAAGCACTATCCTACTGAGTGAGTTCTGATGGAAAATTGATTTTGTCGAAATGCTACAGAGAAATTGCACCAGCTGCTGTAGCGCCTTTTTTGGAGAGAGGATTTTGGAAAATGCGGGCAGAATAGGAAACTTACACTGCGCAGTGCGGTGCACACATCTGAAGATCGGGGGAGCTTTACACGATTTGAGAAGACTCGGAACCGTTGGTTGTTCGTCGACAGAGAGCAAATCACCACACACACACTCTCTGTCTCACAGAAGCGCGCCCGCAGATCCCATACATACTCGTCATCATCATCATCATCCTCCTCCTCCTCTCCTCCACCAAACCCTCACCTTCACCTCTCACGATCTCGATTTCGATCTCGACATCAACCTTCATCATGTTCGCTCGTGCCGTCTCTCGTGCCGGTCCTTCGGCCAACCTTTTCCGTCTCGGAGGTGTTCGTGCCAACTCGTCGCTTCCTATCCCTCCCAAGATCGCCACGCCCAAGTCCGCCCAGGGTCCCGGTGGCTCTTCCGCCCGTATGGAGAACGTCGTCGGTTTCTATAAGGCACTTCCCAAGGGTGACGCTCCCCAGAAGCGTGGTGGTGGAATCAAGGCTCGTTACTTTGACGGCAAAAACGCTTCCGGAAAACCCATCGTGGCAACCCTCTTCACCTTGTTCTTGATCGGTTACTCGATCGACTACGCTAACCACTTGCGTAAGTATCTCCCACAACCACAAAACATCATCACCTCCCCCTAACATTCGTCCATGCAGCAGACACTCGCTGCAATTCTCCACCTCAATAACCAGCCATACCCTTGCAAATGCATAACCATATCACCGCCGTACACAATACTGATTCCCTCTCCTCCCTGTTCGATTACCCTCACCCACAGGTCACCACAAGAACAACCACCACTAGACTTCCACCCCACACCTCCACATCAAAGTTGCCCTCCTCAAGCCTCTCAGCCCCTGCACATCACTCAGCTCCCCAACGAAAGCTCATATGCATCTGGTTGGCAATCTGATCGAATAAACCAAAACCCAACCCATCACGACTGGTTGACATAATTTGCGCAAGCATGCGTTCGAGTCGGTACAAATACAGTGTGCAAATACAGCAGGAGGATCTCAACATGGGTCCTACAGAGCAAAATTGGCCCAAATAGCGGCGACTAGCTTTTGAAACGGCGAACAAAAGAGTCTAGCGGTCCACGCTTGTTTTTCGACCCGGAAGCTTGGCGTTCCGCTCGCTGGCTACGAGGCCGAGGATCGAGTTGCGATTGATTGAGACAAGTATCAATGTGCGCATTGAGTTCGTCATTTGAGCCACGAATCGAGCGATTGCAGATGGGACATTGCACCTCCTTCTCTGCAGGTAGAGATCCAGCGTCCATTCCGGCGTCAGTCGCAGTCAGACTCTTCTCGTTCTTGCGCTCAATTTCAGGTTTTGAAAGTGAAGTGTGAGCCTGTTGATCGAAAGACGCAAGCAAAGCCTCGGTGTGCAGCATATTCTGATCGCTTGTCGGAGCAGAAGGGTCATCCTGACTCAGATCGTCAACATCATGAAAGGGATCTGGATGATCTTGCAGAGACTGCTTGATTGCCAATGCGAGCTGACGCTCTTCCTCTTGCTGCCACTCCTGAAGCGTCTTTCGCTTGCCTTGTCCGTTAGATTCGTTGCTCCCATCCGCACCCTCGCTTCGCGTTTGGAACAACTTTCGAAGCCGTTCCTCGCCAGCCGCTGCGGAGCGAAGATCCACAAGCTGAGTGACACGAACGCCAATCAAGCGCAGAGAAAGAGGCCCCTCACGCTCGATCTCCTGCAAAAGTAGAGAGCTCGTTATTTCGTACAGCTCATCAGCTTTATGCACTAGCCTCGTGGATGTGCGAGCGCGGGAGAAGCGCTGAAAGTTGTCTCGCTTGGCCACCAGAGTGATGGTCTTGCCTTTGAAGTCTAAGCGTTCGAGATCTTGCTCGACGCGCGCAGCAGACTCTTTAAGCAAATCCAGCAGCGCCTGTACGTCCGAGGTTGGACTGAAGGTGTGCTCTCGACCAACACTCTTGCGTTCTTGGCGCTTGCTTGGTTCGACGACAGTATTGCCAATGCCGAGGTGAGCTTTCATGAGCCACTCGATCTTACCATCGAGAGCGAGCCACAGCTCTACGCGCTTGGCCCAGATTTCGCCGCAAGTGGTGACGCCAAGGCTTTCGAGGATGCGCTCGTTGACACGGCCGATTCCAGGGATTTTGCGACAAGGAAGGTCACGCATGAAGTCTACGATGGTCTTGCGGTCTGGCGGAACGCGGAATTGACCATCGGGCTTGTTTCGATCGCTGGAGATTTTGGCAAGCATGGTGTTGGGTGCTATGCCGACGCTGACGGTGAGCTGCGTCTCGGATCGCACTTGATCGCGCAAGTGCTGCACCACTTGGTCAATGTCGCCTCCATGGTGTTCGACGTATTCGGTGACATCGAGATACGCCTCGTCGAGCGATGCTTTGGCAAGGTTCTCGTCGTACTGCTCGAAAACAGACATGACTTTTTGACTTGCTGCGACGTAGCTCTGCATGTCATTCTTGACCACGATGAGATGCGGACAGAGAGCTTTGGCGACAAAGGTGGCCATGCCGCTACGCACGCCGTAGCCTCTACGAGCTTCGTAGGAGGCTGTAACGAGCACGCCTGAGCCAACACCGAAGCACTTGCCTTTCAGCGAAGGGTCCCTGGCCAACTCGACGGCGGCATAGAACATGTCAATATCTGTGTGCAGGATGGTGCGGGAAAGATCGCGGGTATTTTCGAGCTTGGTAGCCATGTCGTCAATCTTGCGTTCGATGGCCAGCCACTCGGGACTTGCGGGTGGCACTTGTAGTAGCTTTTGATTTCGACGGGCGAGCAGAGCATTGATGCGCTGGGTAGTCTGCGCATCTTTTTTGCGTTCGTTTTCGAAGAATTTGCTGCCTTTGGAGACGTCGTAGATGATTCTGTTAATCTCATCCTGATCTTTTGCTAGGCCTGCTTTGGCAGACGAGGGACCGGCCATACGTTTGCGTAAGCTCGCCAATGCTGCATCTTGGGCTGCTTCCGACGGAGCTGAGGCGGCGATGCTGTTGTCGACGCTCTTTTGCTTCTTGCGAGGAGAGGTGGTGGGAGAGGGTGCGGTGATATCGTTGTTGGGGTCGTCAAAGACGTTGCTGTTGGCGTCTGTATCTCGAAAGAAGTTCATCTTGTAGACGTAGCATGAACGAACGACAGCTCATGTGCGATGTGCGATGTGCGATGTGCGACGTGCCTGGAAAGACACAGACACATGGCTGTGATCGCTTCAGCTGAGCATGCGGTAACGAGGCTGGATAGCATACATGGCCTTGTTGAAATCTGGTGGATGATGGAGCCAAGTGCGGTAAGCGGTAAGCGGTAAGCGGTAATGCTGCGTCTGTCGAGAGGCTACAAGAATTTATAGGCAGGGTCGAGACGACAGCTCAAGGAAACGTCAAACGATGGAAATCAACCTACTGTATATTATATTAATAAAAAAGGGCTGAGTCTCAGCGGCATGATGGCTAGCCAGCCGCCAACCCAAAAATCAAGACCCTGAATTCTGCCTACACAACTGAATTCAAGAATCAAAGGAGCAGAATCGAGCAGGTTGCAGGTTGTAGGTTGCAGCTGGCTCGAGTGGGATTTATTAGGGGACAATTTACAGAATTTAGGGTCCAACGCTTTGCATTTGTGGGCGCTGCGTCAGTCAAATCGCGTTACCGTACTGCGTTGCCCTCCAACGGTTCAACTGGTCAGCTGTCAATATCACCATCACCACCACCACCACCATCTTCTTCTTCTTCTTTATTCGACTTGGTCGCCATCTTTGGCCTTCAACCTCGCCTCCTACCGCATCGACATCATTTCGCTTTCTTGGTTGTGACACGCTTGCTCTGCCAGCACTGGACTACAGGTCCAAACTTGACCTCGCGACATGCCACGATGCGCCTAGGCAATGATATTGGCTTACCTGTGCGCAATATCGGCATGCCCGGTGCATCTCCCGATGATTCCGCCTCACCCGCTCCAGCTACCACCGCACCGCAGCCATCCAAACGAGGTATCCGCGTGCGTGTGAATTCTTTGGGAGCTGCCATCATGTTCAAGCAGAACACCGCAGCCGCATCCTCCGAAGCAGGCCCTAAATCCTCGCAACCTGATCCCTCCCGCCTCAACACACGCCTCCGCTCAGCCACCATTACAGAGAAAGAACCATCGTCATCCCTCGGCCATGACACAGCCTCTTCTTCGAACACGTCCTTGCTGCTGTCTCCGTCTTCTACAGCAAGCTCTACACCCAGTATCCGTCCGCCACTCCCACCACTTTCCAACCCGCACCAGTCACACACAACATCTGCACCTGGCCCGAGCAGCGCTTTCAACCGTCGCAAACTCTTCGGCAGAAGCAACAGCATCAGAAGCCTCGTCGGTGCAGGAGGAGGAGGTAGCAGCTCAACTGGTACCAGTACTACAGCCGCAAGCCTGCCGCCATCTGTTCAGGATGGTGCTGGCATCTCCTCACCTAACAACTCCAGTGCGCCTCAATCGCTCGGGCTGCTGCGCCGTATGGGCAGCAAAAGTATCTTGAATCTGAACCAGACCAAAGGTGGACCAACAAATGGCTCGTCGACCGAGGATCTCTCGCTAATGGCCTCGGTTGATTCACAGACCTCCCGGCGATTCTCGGACTCGCTCAAGGGCATCGGTCGGAGCCGCGGCAAATCGGTGTCAAAAGGAGCCTCAAAGACACGCTCTAACTCGTCCCAGTCCAGCTCGGATGCTCACTCTGGACGCACGATGCAGAGCGAAATCCTTCCTAGTCACGGCAACTCTCGGAGAAGCATCGAGAGCGCTCGCTCCAGCTTATCTACAGCTTCGGCAGAGCCGCACCAGCGCTTCTCGGATGCCGACTCGATAGAAAGCAAAGCTCAGCCAACCTGGGAGAGACACGATCAGCTCGCCGGCGCCCCAAGACGCCTCACCGGATGGCTGTACAATATGATCGGAAGCGACAATGCTCCAGCGTCGCTTGACGCAGTGGCAGCACCGTTATCTCCAGTGCGAGAAGCAGATGCCTTCGAACTCAAACCGTCCAGTCCAATCAAACGTCGACCAAAAAGTCGCGACAGTCTGCGCAGTCCATCACGGCAGTCCTCGACAAAGCAAGTTCATCCACAAGTTGGCAAATGTTCATCTCGCTCCAAATCTGGCGGATTGTTTCAGAACATCACCAACGTTGGTCCCAACAAGGGTGTCAAAGCTACCAATGCATCTACAGGCGACAACACCAACTCGAGCTCCACCTCAAGTAGCAACGGCAATATTGGCACACCAAACTCAGCTGGCTCTTCTTCTATCGTTGGAAGCGGTGCTGGTGGTAGCGGCAGCAACACCGGCAGCTGGGTGCCGGGCGGCGGCGGCTTTGATCGTGCCTTCAAGTTCTTCATCGACACTGATAATGGCAACGGCAGTGACGAGGGAATCTGGCTTCTTGGCGTTTGGCATGGGCCTAGGCAATCCAACAACGCGGATCATCAAGGCATTCAAGCCGACAATTCCGATTCTGCGGCCCTTCCCAAGGTCTTGACAGAGCTGCGACTAGACTCAGCGCGACGAGAATCCGAAGATGAAGTGGCCGACATGGTCCGAACATCTTCGCCGTCACCTAGCGTATCTGCATCGTCCCCACAACGAAAACCTGTCGAGCTCATCCGCACTTGTCTAGCATCCTCATCTCCCGTCTATGAACGTACGTCAGCTGCAAGTACCAAGGAAAGTAGCCGTGTCGGCAGCTCCATGTCCACTGCAGCGACCGGATCGACGGTTGACAGTCTTGGAACAAAGTCGTCGGCCACCAGTTTCAGTGCTGTTGCACCGGCAACCGCCACTTGCTCGGAACACGCGCATTCTGCGTTTCAGCCCGACTTTGCGTCGAGGATCTGGTGCACGTATCGGAATCACTTTGCGCCGATATCGCGCGATGGCGTCATTTCAGAACAAGCAGCCTCAGCAGCCGAGGCGACTGCAGTGGCACAGTATGCAGCGGCAAACCAGACCGCTGAGCCGTCTACACCATCAGGCGCGCCGTTGTCTCCGGAAGGCTCACAGTCGGGTGTTTCAGCTGCCCCAGCTGGTCGCAGCTGGCTTGGTCGCAAGACGACTGAGAGCAATGTCGCTCAAGAGGCCTTGGCACAGCCGGCTTCGTCGCTGGGACTTGGTGCAGCCCTGGGAGCTGGGTATGCCAGTGCGTCCACGACTCTCGGCGAAAAGATGGGCATTAGCAACCTATGGAGCAGGGCTACCGCAGCAGCTCAGGCAGCTGGCTTCAGCCGCGCCGGTCTCACCACCGACTCTGGCTGGGGCTGTATGCTGCGAACCGGCCAGAGTCTGTTGGCTAACGCGCTCATCAATGTCCACCTCGGCCGATCGTGGCAGCGGGAAGCGCCTCCTATGAGCCAAAAGAACTTCTTTGAGCAGCTCGCAAACGCGTCAATGGACCTAGACGCCGAGACCGAGAGTCTGATCATGTTCCGGGAAAAACGGGCACGTTACGCTACCTATACAAGGATCCTCAGCTGGTTCCTGGATGATCCCAGTCCTGCTTGTCCCTTTGGTGTTCACCGTATGGCGCGCGAGGGAAAGCGATTGGGCAAGGAAGTCGGTGAATGGTTCGGTCCGTCGACCGCGGCAGGTGCCATCAAGCAGTTAGTCTCCGAATTTCCCGACGCAGGCATCGCGGTCGAGCTTGCGCACGACGGTGTCTTTTATCTCGATGAAATTCGAGCAGCCGCCAAGTTGTCGGCCCCACAAGCTGGCAAATTGCGCTCGTCTAGAAAGGTTGAGAATACAACTTGGCGTAGACCGGTGCTCATCCTAAGCGGTATCCGTCTTGGCCTCGACAGTGTCAATCCGATCTACTACGAGTCCGTCAAAGCCACTTTCTCGTTCCCGCACAGCGTAGGCATCGCTGGTGGTCGTCCTTCGTCGTCGTACTATTTCATGGGTCATCAAGGCAACTCGCTCTTCTATCTGGACCCTCACAATGTCCGCCCCGCTGTTCCTCTACGCTACCCCCCTAGCACGTATCCCGCCGCGATCCCGCGCCAGCTCGATATAGCTTTCCGCTACACTCTGAATGACAAGGACGACGAGGAGGAATGGTGGTCACATGCATACTCTGACGCTCAGACATCCACCTTCCACTGCGAGAAGGTACGCAAGATGCCTATCAAGTCTCTTGATCCAAGCATGCTGTTGGGCTTCCTGGTCAAGGACGAAGACGATCTGCTCGATTTTTGCGCTCGTATCAAGGCTCTGCCCAAGACCATCTTTTCTTTCGCTGATTCGGCTCCGAACTGGGTCGACGACGATGACTTTGATCCAAGCATGGAAAGTTTCTCGGAACACTCCGGCGGCGGAGAGTCTGAGGATGAAGCTGACGATGGCAAAGGTCAAGACAGCAAGACCAAGTCTGGCGGACAAGAAGTTGGCCCTGAGAGCGAGCGTGTGTGGCACACCATCGCAGATTCCGTCGATGAGGCAAAAGTTGCGCATCTCCCTCGTGACGCAGGAAGCATGGGCGACAAACTCTCCAGAGAGACTCGCCAGAGAACAGCTGCTTGGCTCGGACATGGTCAACCTAGCAGCAGCTCAAGCAGATCACAGAACCCGAACCCGAACGCCACGAGTGGCGGTGGCATCGCGTTCCCTTCTCTTGACCTACTCTCTCCAACAGCTGATGGTCACACACTGCAGCGACCATCACGCTCAGATGTACGGCAAACCTCCACCTCATCGGCTGCAACGACGAGACCTGGACGTCGAGAGACAAGTAACGTGCTCTCGGAAGAGCGATTGAGAAGGCAAGAGCTCACGGCGCAAGTCGGACTCATGGGGACAGGCAAAGTATCGCCTTCACGAAGTCCGGGAAGGCTGGGCCCCGAGGAAAGCTTCTCGACGGTACACCTCTCTGACTCTGAAGTAGGTTCGGCTTGGGAAGAGGTCTCGGATGGTGGCACCATCGCGGCTTCGGGATCGGCTGGCGCTGCACTTGTGCGAACTGGCTCACCGATGCGTACGCTTCTTGCGGCGACGCAGCCCACTGCTTCTGCCGAATCGCCGGCCGAAGGTGGAGAGACTACGCAGCCCGCTGCATCTGCCGATGACAAGCCAGTCTCGCCGATCTCCATTTCCAGCGAGGACGAGTTCGTGGGTGTCAGCCTGGACACGCCTGCAGACGAAGCACCGTCGAACTTGGACGCAGCCACGCCAACAGCATCCACTGTTCTTGCTTGCCCCACCGCCACCGACCCTGGTGAGAACGACGTGGGGGCTTCAGCTTTGTCGGTGGCCACCAAACGGAGCGAGGGAGGAGGGTACTTTGGTCACACGTCGGCGCACTCTCCGCTCGCTCTGCCTGGGAGGAGATCGCAGTCTAGAACGACGTCTGTAGAGCTGCCCTCCACCACGGCTGAGAATGCAACCCCCGTACCGAGCATCCTTACCAGCTTGATCCCCGTCGGAGACAAACGAGTTGCAAACGCCAACCCGCGCGAACCAGATTTCACCAACAACAGCGATGACGACGATTTCTAATCTCTCTCTCTCTCTCTCTCTCTCTCTCTCTCTCTCTCTCTCTCTCTCTTTCCCCCCATCCTCATTTCCCCCCCAACTCAAAAGGGTCACACATGTAAAACTTGACACACACACACACACACACCGGTTTGGTGGCGCAGTCGCGTTCCTTCCCTCTCTCTCTCTCTCTCTCTCTCTCTCGTATATATACCCACCCATCCCTTTTACCTTTTTTTGGATGTGTGATCTTTCGAAACAAAGAAAATCATTTCAAATAACGCCAAAAAGAAAAAGAGCAACACACACAGCTACAGCAGCACATCGACCCACGACGACGACGACGAACACGAAATGGAAGGGGGGGGGGGGACCGGGAAACATCGAACCACCGTTTGTCTTCCTCTCGATTTGGATTGATTGATACTACTAACTCTGTATTATATGTTTGTGGTGGGGTTGGAAACAAGAAAATTTTTTCAAAAAAACCGACACTTGGGCAGGGCAGAAAGCCAAAGATGCAAAAAAAAAAAAAAAAGACATAAAAGAGGTAGAAAGAGAGAGAGAGAGGAAGAGAGAGATGTTTACTGCTGCTTGCACTCCTGCGGGTCTTGCGAGCCTGCCATCTGCGAGCCGACGCTGGCGCCGAGCTGCGACGATCGGCGCGGCTGGTCCTCGTCGTCCTCGTCGTCATCCTCGTCATCCTCATCGTCAAAGTCGGCATCGTCAAGCTCGTCGAGATCCTCGTACTGAAGCGCCTTGCCAGTGAAAAAGTCAACGGCGTGAGGGATGATGCGGTCCTTGAGATCCTCACCAATCTGGTAGTCGAGCTCAAGACGCTCGTCAAGCTCGTCCAAGTCGGCATCTTCGTCCTCGATCTCGCCGTTCTTGGGAGGCTTGGGTGGGTTGAAGAAGTTGAAGAACGACTCGACCGGCACGGATCGCTTGACGGTGCGCGTCTGGTTGGTGTTCTTGTTGCGCTGCTTCTTGGTCTCGATCTTGTGGGTGAGGTCCTTGTCCTCCTTCCAGTCGATCTTGCAGCCTTCGGCGTGGTCGTAAACGAGGTCACCCGAGAATCCAACCTCGTCCTGGTAGTAGTAGGTCTTGGCGAGCACCTGGTTGGTGAAGTACTCGTTCTTGGAGGGCTCGAACTCGAACTCGAGCTTGAAGCCAGCCTGGTCGACGAGGTAGCTCATGCGAACGTCAACGAGAGCACGGAGAGCCTCTTCGTCGCGTTCGGTGATGAGCTCGGAAAGGGCAATGTGGTTCTTGAGGGCGGTGAGCCAGAACTCGGGAATACCGTTAGGGCCGTCGGCGGGAGCCTTGACGTCGGCGAGCGACTCGGGCTGCTCGTCGTCCTCCTCGTCCGCGTCGGCAGCCTCGCCCGCCTTGACCTCGTCAGAGGTAGGCTCCTCCTTACCCTGAATGATGGCAGCGCGACGCTCGTAGAGGGGCCTGTAGCGTTGAGCGTACTTCTTCTCGAGTTCGAGGATTTCCTTCTGGAAGTCAGCCTCGATCTTGTGGTGCTCGACCTGAACACCCTTGAGACCCTCTACACGTCTTCGGACGTGGCTAGGAAGCGACTCGACGTAGCCGGAGGATCGGCCCACAAGGCTGGAAAGCTTGTCCTGAACCATGGCAGCAAGCGCCGGGTTGCCCTGAAGAGCAGAGGCGACATCGACGGCGTGCTCATCTTCCTCGCCAATGGTGCCGACGGTGGGTCGAGAGAGCGCCTCACGGGTGAGAGGTGCGTTGTTGAGGGGGGTGTTCTGAGGAGTAGGAGCGATGGCGTCGGAGTTCTTGCTCCTGCCAATCTCCTGAGCGCCCGACATGGCTGTGATAGATGTGTGAGGTGGGTTTGCTGAAAGAAGGAGGTTTGCGAAAAGGCGGGGATTCGAAGCCCTCGAGACGAATCAGTAGAGTATCGCTGTGAAGGAAAGCAAAGACTCTAATTGGCAGAGAATGAGCTGATTAGCTTCTCTGTGATCAAGTGTCGTGGGAGGGATAAGCAAATGGTGGGTAGAGAAAGGGCAAGATGGCGAACTAGGGAGGATGATGGTGTTGGCGATGGATGGGCAGTTGGTTTGCGGTTCGAAGCTCAAAATCTCCAAAGCCAATGCGACGCAGTTCCATGGCCGTTGGCTGGTACTGTAAACCGTCGCGACCTGATAGCTGAGGGATAAGCAAGGCACTTTGGCAGAGCGACTGAGGCTGGCTGAGCATCGTTGGGACATGAATTTTGTGAGCCCACCCAGCGCCAAAAAAAACGCGCCTCAGATCAAAGCTGGAGCGCTGAGAGGAGAGGATTTGGGCACACAAGGCACGAAACGCGTGGAAAGCCGCAAGCAAAGTGATACAACATACACTATAGCACGAAAAATCCCTAGGCCTTAGCCATACGCTTGCAAGCCACTTTGTAATCCGTATCTTCAAATAATGTTTGAATACAGTCAGCTCAAAAGCAGCAAGAACACCAACACCACTTCCTCCTCCACTCTCTGATGTTGTTGTCTTCTTTTAGCGGCATGACTTTCAAAAGCCTGCTTTGGTTTCGTATGTAAAGCGATCAAATTATGGAATTGAAATTTGCTTCGCACGCCTTTTAGCGTCAACTCAGTTCGAACTTTGACACGATCAAGAAAAGAGAGCTTTTTTGCTGAACACGCCGCCACTCATCCCGAAGTCGAAGGCGCTCAGGGCAATTTTTCTTTATACTGCACGTCGACTCAGTTCGTTTTTCTGCACTGCGGCCGCACTTCCTGTCCATGGCAGGGCCCTCTACATCTGGCGACACACCGGCCATGGAGTCAGCGTTTCTATTGTCTTTTGTACCTTCCAACAGCAGCAATGTTTGAAAAGGGTCTGTTGAACAATCACATGAACGAAAGAGTCGGCTATGGGCAGACAGATTCTTCCGCGACCAATCTTTACCGTGACCCTGAGACTATTATCCAAAGACCTCCGAACAATATCTTCGGAAGGACCGGCGAAAATTGGAGAAAAAAGGAAAAGTTTGGGTAGAGTGGGGGACCAACGAAACGTGTGTCAAGATCTGCTGACTCTTGGATTCGCTCGACCCAAACTTTTGGCTCCCTTGACCTCGTCCTCGTGTGAATGAGAAAAGGTTGGCTCTGACCGGCGGGGTGAGTGCTGTTCTCAGCTGTGAAGGTAGGAGAGCTCCAAGTTTGGCTTCTTACAAGGTTCATTGGACACAAAGCATGGTGTTGAGACCGAGTACACAAGCTATCTTCCCCTGCAACTCATAGGTGAGCAGCACGCACACTTTGGTACGGCCTATTTCCTCTAGTAGTAGTAGTGCAAAATCCAGGGGGGAAAGCGCGATGTCAAGTCTCCTGACTTTGACTGAACTACAGTATCTTGAGTTGTTCGTTCTGTACGCTTTCTCATGGACGGAGATGGGAATCAGAGGCGAGCTGTCAAGAACATCAGGGTCCTCCTATCTTGCTTTGCGCCGCGGCCCCCCCCCCCAAAAAAAAAAAGAGAAAGTGGTGTGAGGCAAGACGCTAGTTGCGCGCACGGTCTGGCAGTTGGGTCAAAGCGGGGTGAGGAAAACATCCTCATGGTGTTACATTGTGAGTACACACATCAGCCGAGGTGCGTTTGCAAACACGTGGAACGGCAAGGGCACAGCCCTGCGCTCACGGTGCCCAGCATTCTGGAGATGCCGCGGGCGTAACCTGAGACTTTGCTGGTGCGCCCTTCGGCAGCATACAAGGCTTGGCAGCTGGTTGATCAGCAGCAGCCCGCGCAAGAGGAAAAGGGCGAACAATCAGGGTCTCGCGAGAATCGGTCCGAAGACAAGACCGCCCCAAGATTCTCGATCTACCATATTATCTGCTTTCCCGTGAGGCGGTGCTGCTGAACCGTCGGCGGCGACGGTGATCCTATCGAAGCGAGCACCTTGAAACTCTCAGGGCCGACAACCTAGCCTCACCAAAATTGGCAATTCACCCGGTCGCAGTCGCTTCTCTCATTCAACCTGAGATTCAGCACGGAGTAGAGATGGTCGCATGCAGCCAAAAAGAAAGATCAAAAACAAATTATGATACATGAGACAAGTTGTCCGTTCATTATTTTTCGGCGATATTTCATCGACCTCATTTTTGTTGAATTTTCCCTATCCTTGAAATGTGTAAAAATGGACTTCTTTGACTATCCGCTTGCGGCGAGAAGAGGCGCCTTGAGCTGGAAAAGGGGCATACGCCTACGGAGGGCGTAGCTATACAGTATAATAAATTTGCCAACATTGACCGGCGGAACCCCGTCATAGGCATCATTTCTGGCTTTTCAAGCTTGTCAGCGTTTAACGGGCACAGGTGATCGACTGCACACAGGCCATGCCGAACTTGGCGACGAGTGGCGGTGGCGGAGACGCGAGAGAAGCAAAGCGGAGCCAGTGGCCAAGCTGCAGCACTCAGACTTGCACAGTTGCTGTCCAGGTACATGCCGAGGGCTCAGCTCTGCGACTCTTGGCGCATGGTAAGCAGTGGGGACATGAGGCAGTCAAAAGTAAGTAAGCTCATGCCGAAAACATCATGTACTGTAGGGATCGACTTGGCGCTTTAATTTCGAGTCTTGCAGGGGATTTCTCGGCAGGGCGAGCTTGGAAACGCTGTCAACGTCCTAAACCGTAGGGTATGTAAATGAACGCTCGCAATCATGGTGAGCAAAACCGGAGCGAATCTGTCGAAATGTGTCGTCAGCCGACTTCGTTATCAGTGGCGGTTAGGCTCCCATCCATCCCCATGCATTTCGATCAACAGCCAACCGGCTAAATCACGTCGTTCGTGAGCCTCTCTCCACGTCTCTTCTCTGGTGAACCCCATTTAACAGCTGGGTATCCCCGAAAGTCTGTCGCGCAACGTACAAGACGGTATACTACAGTACAGTAGATTCCGCCTGGACTGAAACACTTTTCCGAATCCATCCTGAAGGTGGGAACGCCGGGAATTGAGCGCGACAACAGGTCCACTTCCGGCCAACAGCTAAGGAGCAACAGGCCCAGACATCGCCCACAACAACGTGCCTTTGATTTCCTCATCGACCGCATGTAAGGATGACATTGTGTGTCGTCGTATATGGTATGGATATCAAAGCAGAGCAACTCAGTCGACCTCCACCACGTCGGAATTTTGGCCATTTCCAAACAGGGACAAGGCAGGAAAGCAGAGAAAATCGAGCCGAGCCTCGCGTAGTGAGTCTATCATTGAGCCGACTTTCGGACCTTTGGATCCATCCATCAATTCAATACCAACGTGTGTACGTGTGTACTTGGCTATCAACCATCTTGCCTCATCGACACCAACACAACCCATCCTCAACAAGCTCGGTGCTTCTCCCTCCCCCCCATAAACACATGCCTCTATCGTGCATCTGCATCGGACACAGCTTTCTCTCCTAACACGCTGCAACCAGAGCCTCGGCTGCAACAACGTCGATCCGAGCTGCGCAGGTTTCGATCCCAGACAGCCACATGGCTCGACACAGCCACAGGCTTTAATCAGAAGACCGGTCCCTCGATTCGATTCATCCCGTCTATTGTGCGCTCTTGCTCTTGCCCTCGCCCGCGGCTCGTAGCTTGGCTTCTCCGTTGCTATCATCGTAAGTATTGTACGGCCTTACGGCAATCAATTGTCTGCGTGTTTCGCCGCCTCTCTCGCCATTGCCGTTCCTGCTTGCTCGCCGTTCATCCTCGTCGCTGCTCTACTTGGCCGCACATCCCAACTTTCTACCGATTGCATCCACTGCATCTCTTGCTCCTTCGACAAAGCATTGCCCTGATCCCACACTAGCGTCGTTGCTCCTCGCCAACCTTTTATCCGACCGTTGCCATACTCCATCGGATTCAGCCACTGGTCAGACCTTTTGCTCTCCGTTTTCGTCCCACATTTCGCCTTCACCTTGCACGCGATCCGAGGATCAATCGGCCATCAACCTCTCCTAGCATTTCCTCTTTCGCCGTACTTCGCTTCGCACCCACAGAGTTGCCACCGCACAACCAATACTCGTACCTCCCCGCGTTGACATTCGATTCACCTGCACGAAAACCTTCGACCTTTCGTATTGACTTGCTTCGCCCAACCTTAACTCCACCATGACGCTGCAGATGTACTAGTCACTGTTCTGCTTCACACTTCCACCATCTTGTTGTGCCCTTCTCCTCTCACGCGTCCACAGCCATCAGTGCTGTTCGGGCTTCCAACAATCCAGACAGTCGGATCTAGACCAGTGACCGCAACATCGAGCTGACATCAATGCCTTCCTCTGCATCGAATCCCTCCCCTCTCCACACTAGTCTTCAGTGGGAAGCTGCGGGTCCACCAACTCCTGGCTCCGATACCTCGACTCTAATCGGGTTTGATCTTGAAACGACTCCTTCGCCCGCGGCTGCAAACAAACCTACTACGCTTGTTTCTCCTACGGAGACACTCGCTGATCATCCAAGAGATTCTGGAACGCCTGAGTCTCGTTCATCGTCCCGAACAAGCGCCTATCTCGATCGCATCGAAAAGGTCCTATCTGCGGGGCTAAATCCTTTCGATCTTCTGGCTCGCGACCTCTCCGAGCAGAGAACAAACCAACCAGCCGAGAACAAGTCTCATCTCAGTGAGGCACACTCTCCCGGCGTCGCTGGTGGGTTCCGCGTCGAAATGCAGAATCCTAGTCCTTTTCCTCAGTCCTTCCACGATGCCTCTGTTTCTGGAGAGCTTTTGAGGGACAATCAACAAGCCGCTTTCTATGATCCTTCTTCGGCAGATGGCTACAGCGCACCGTCTCAGACCGGCTTGCTAACCACCGCACCGGCTTTTGCCTCGCCCAGCTTCAGCTATGCATCCTCCTCTTCGGGCTCCCCCGCTCCGGGCATGCTTGGAGCCCCAAACGCTTTCCGTGAAAATGCGGTCAATCCAAGTCCATCGTCAAGTCCAAATTTGGCCGCTCTATCCCCAGCTCTGTCCTATCAACACGCGACCTCCTCGAGCTCTGATATCGGCAGTCCTCCAGACTTCGGCTCCGGCGTTTCATCTGATCCATCCTTGACACAGACAGTTGGACAGATCGGCCAGATCACGCTTGACGAAGACAACTCAGACAAACCAGGCTCGTTCAGATACGTCCAATCAGGAGCGACCACTTCGTCAATCCCCGCGAGTCGAGCACATGCCGCTCAGGCTGCCGGCAGCGCGCCGCAGCTCACACTAGGAATCCCCGGTGTCAATGTTTCCGAGACCTCGATGGACTACACCCCGGTCGCTGCAGGCAGTGGTAACCTCATGCCCAGCATCAATGTCATGGCTCCTTCGCCATCCACACCGAGGCCATTTGTCCGGGGCGGTCAAGGTGGCGGCTTCCAAGATATTCTTGCTCAACTCGCCGCACCAGGACCCGAAACAAGTTCGAGTCAACCTGGCCCAGCGACGAACTGGCTCCCTTCAGATCAGACCACGACGCTGAAACAAGAGCCATTCACCTTCGCATCTACGTCCGACTCAGCTTTGCCACAGTCAAGCTCCGCTGACGACCCCTACCGTCCACAGGCTGCCAACGATCGCATCGTCCCTTCCGGATATACAGAAGAGCCGACGCAGATGATGTCGACATTAGCTGGCAGCGGACCCCGCAACTTGTCAGTGCATGCACCTGGCCAGTGGTCAAGTCAAGCCAAGCGCCAAGACTCTTACGACAAGATTCGTCAATTCCTTCGTCTCGACGTTGACATGGGCTTTCCGTCTTCAGGAAAGGCCGAGTCCCCTACGCTCGCCACTTTCCGCAAACGTTCCAACTCTGATGTTGGGCCAAGATCCCCTATTGCGGCTGGCGACACAGGCGAGACCGGTACCGCTTTCGACTGGTCGTGGACTGCAACGAACCAACCAGGTACCAAGGCCGACAACAGTGCAGTCGAGCTAGATTGGTCCAGCATGAACAGCAATCCGAACGCGTTCGACAATGCGAATATGCAGAATGCTGCATCACAGCTTCAGACCATGGATCCTTCGCTTTTAGGTAACACACAGTTGTCTGATGCTATGTCACAACCGTTTGGAAACAATGGACTTGTGCTGTCGCAGCATCTACAGCAACAACAGCAACAGCAGCAACAACAAGCTTCGCAGCAGCAACAATTTATGCCGCCCGTATTCCAGCTGAACGGCCAGACCAACAACATAGGAAGCGGCGACTTCTCCATGCAGGTGTCTGCGCCGGGTCCCAACGAGTTCAACCCGGGTTGGCGCTTCCCAGGTGATGGTTCTCAGGATGGATCTGGTAGCGGCCCATCCATACCCACGAAGGTACGAAGAGCCAGAAGCTCCTCCAGCGGACACCGCAGGCTTGCCCGTTCCGAGGATTTGTCGCGGAGCAGATTGTACCAAGGCGCCGATGAGGACTTCCTCGCCCAAATCACTGCACCCAACGGCGGGTTGGCACCACCAGCATCAGGCCGCTCGGTGTCTCCGAACAGTGGAAATGTCGGTGGGCATCATCATACCATGTCTGGTTCTGCCAGGGTCCATCCGTACCGACACGACCGACACCACTCCTTCAGCTCGAATGCGTCTAACAGCAGCGCAGGGTCCGCATCTCCACTACCGCAGATGGGTCTGATGTATGACCAAGCTGGTAACTTGGTCCATTATCCAGTGGACCCAAGCGGCATGATGGGAGTCATGGGAAGCATGGGCTTGGATGGTAGCCCACATTCACCGTCTGCCTCAAGTGTAGCCTCGGCGGCCAGCTCGCAGTCTCTACTCGCACCGCCCGTGCCAGTTGTGACCAGCCAAGCGACACAGGCAGCATCAGCTTCTCGACGCAAGTCGGAAGCCCTCTTCGCGTGTCCGATTCCTGGCTGTGGATCGACGTTCACTCGACAGTACAACTTGCGTGGACATCTTCGATCTCACGCCGACGAGCGACCATACAAATGCGATTGGCCTGGTTGCGACAAGAGCTTTGCGAGATCGCACGACTGCAAACGTCATCAGAACTTGCATCTGAACATCAAACCTCATAGCTGCGAGCAATGCGGCAAAACGTTTGCACGTCTCGATGCGCTCAACCGTCATCACAAGAGCGACACCGGCGGCTGTACGGGCAAGAGCGATGGCGAAAGCACCAACTCAACGGGCTCGTCGGTGTCAGGTGCATACGAAGCGGCACAATCGCATGCCGGCTCAACTTCTGATCACGGTGCAAGTCAAAATTGGGCCTATACTTCTGCAGGCGCTAGTGGGTCCAATGCTGCGTTTTCACAACCGAACAAAGGCTTTGGTGGCCATGTCCTCTGACGGCAGGTTCTGCAACGGCCTAGGAACAAGGTACAAATCTTGACACTTTTGTCTCTGATAGCTCCCATTCTCGAGTCACGGTAATTTGACGGTGTGCGCATCGCCCCCTTCTTGTGATGAGCGACCAAGTTTGACTACCCAGCGGAAGTAAACGACGTTTCACTTCACAGGGAGAATCACAGAGTAGTAAAAATTTATGCTTTGTTATATACAATTTTGTCGCACTCTTGCATCTGCGGCCATAGAACCTTGAAAGCACCGCATCCCGTCCGATCTGCGAAGTTAAGCAAGGTATCGCCTAGTCAGTACTGCGGTGGGGGACCACGCGGGAATCCTAGGTGCTGCAGTTCCTTTTTTTCCCCTTTTTGTTAGTGTTGCGAATCAACTATTATGCAGACATCTAGTGCATGCTA
Organism: Anthracocystis setariae; assembly: GCA_928724745.1. Lineage (NCBI taxonomy): Eukaryota > Fungi > Basidiomycota > Ustilaginomycetes > Ustilaginales > Ustilaginaceae > Anthracocystis > Anthracocystis setariae. The sequence goes on along the minus strand of CAKMXJ010000006.1, from coordinate 676,942 downwards.
CATTAGAAGGGTGAACGATATGATGTACTGTTTTCCTTCATGTGTGTGGGCTGAAGGAGGCAAAATTGCAGGACATGCTACGGCAGCCGCAGCAGCCGAAGTATCAACGCGACCTGGACCGTGAGAAACCAAGTGCGGTTGGGCCGGTAGGTCCGTTCGTTCCGCCCACCTCTCTGCCTTGATCCAACCCGACGCCTGACAGTCACCACGATACCGGAATGGGACCACCGGAGGCGCGATTAAAGATGCGAGATTCGGGACTGTGTGCGCCGCCATATGATATGCTTTGGGTCCATGACCTGATGCAATCTTTGTCAACTTGGAGCGAGGTCGAGAAAAGGACCGACTGCCAAAAGCCGTCATGTGCGAGTTCAAGTGTAGGACCCTGGATAACTCTGATGCAATTATTCAGTGATTGACGCCTGCCTGACTTTCACGTTGGCAAAATCCGTCTTTTTTTTTTTCCGGCGCGACTCGCTCTCTCTCTCTACATATCCTCATAGCGATCTGGTTCAGCTCGGACCGGCAAAAAACGACGCAATTTCACCGAAATACCTTTTTCGTCTGCTTGATTGAGCTGGTGGGGCGGGCATGTTGTCGCTTACTTTCAACTTTTGAAGCAAAAGCACGTTTGCTTGAGCTCAAGACGCATGCAATTGCCGAAAATCAAGGGCCCTTTTAGATCTCCGAACGGCCCTGTCCCGCCTCATCCTCAGCCAAATCTGCCCTGCCCTGTGCAGTGCAGTGCTGCTGATGGTATCAATTTCACTTTCGATAAGCATCAACCCGGTCGCTTGCTCCGCAAAAACAATCGCTCGTGACAATTGTCTGCTGTGCTCCACAAACGCTCAGCATCAGCATCTTGCTCCACCAACGATCGACTTGCAACAATCCTTGCGACCATCAACATCGCTCATCTCTCATCTTCACTGTCGGCCAAACACGAGGTGGACATTGCCCTTTGCTGCTCGTACCAAAGTCAGCTCTCAACACGAAGCAACGTCGTGACTTGGCAGCGTGTCGATAGGACAATTTCAGATTGCATCCTGCTCTTATTCGGAACTGACCCGATCGATCCTGTTGTTCAGCAGTCGCTTCCTTCCCACACTTTTGGATCGATTCACATCACCTTCATCTGACTCGACAGAGTCACAGATTGGCGTAACCAGCCGAGATACTCTGCTTATCAGTTCGGCATCGACGCGTGGTGCTCTACCACGTTTCTCACCGATTTCACCTGTCGCTGCAGTCCGCTTCAGATAACACAGACCAACACAGCGCCAATTTGCCCTTCATCAACATGTCGTTGCTGTTGTAAAGACGTTTACTGCTTATCCGTCTCTTGCAGCTACCAAATCCGACTCAGCACCAGTCTCTGGATCCATACAAATCTGAGCAAACAGAGCCCGTCATTCCAAGACCTCAAAACCCCTCATCTCGAAACCATCTGGGCCTCATCCTCCTCGTCGATCCACACACTTGACCATGTCGTTCGAAATCGACGAATCAACTCTCCAAGAGCAGATGGCAGGACCTTCGCGCCCACGTTTCACAGGTTGGCTCACCATGGCCCCTGAAGTCGATCCAGCACCAAGTGCGAGCATCGTCTCCACTGATGCCGATACGTCTGCTTCGTCATCCACACAGCGCAGCCATGCATCTGCTCCTGACAACAAAAACGATTCCAACACATACTCTCATAAGGCCGTCGCCTCGACCTCTGGCTTTGGCTACCTGGGTCAACAAAAGCTGCCACAGCGCAAAAAGCGCCGTGCTGTCTTTCAAGTAGGCTCGCCAGGGCTCTCTGAAGATGAAGCTGAAGCTTCGACCAGCGGCCGCTCTTCTTGCGGCAGCTCAGACGTGCCCGAGTTCGATGTACGGGCTTCTTTCGCACCCATGCCCGTGTACAGTAAATCCAAGACCGCAGCATGCCTGCCTTCGACAAGCCGAGGCGTCGGTGATGGCAGCTTCCTTGCCTATTCCGAGCAACCTTCTTCAGCTGCACACAAGCCTTCAGCCAGCGTCGTTTCGGCCAAGAGCAACGATGAAGAGGAGGAGGGACTTTCTTTTGGTGGACGCCGATGGAAGGGCAAGACAGTCCACGCTGTGGAGCAGGAGCTCGAGGCATTGCGCGACGAGAGGCTCATGAGCCATGCTCCTGACGCCGCCTACCTTGCATCCCGTCTTGAAGGCGTGCGCCGCAACCTCGAGATTGAAGAACACAGGCCACGCTATGTGCCGTACGATGAGGACATGCTCTCGGACGAGCAAGCAGCTAGTATGGCACCAGATGCTTCGGAGGTGGTCCGCCAGCTATACCCATTCCAACACATTGGGACCAGCAACGGCGTCGCCACTACCCTGCCACATCGTCCTGTATCGAACGCATCCTCGGTCAGTCTGGTCGAGGGCGAAACCCCTCACGACCTCGACTTTGGACTTCAATTCGACTCATCTGCGACACATGCAGCTTCCTTCGACGAGGTCAAGGTGCATGATCCTGACCAGGTGGTTATGCCGCCCATCTCTGACCTTTTGGCTCCGCCGAGCGCCAAGCAGATCGACCCAGCCGCACGCGCTGCGGCACTCGACGCTCGTATCGAGGTACGCCCTCTTCGACGCGGCGATCTCGAACAGGTGCGCGACCTTCACGCATTCCATGGCGATTCAGATAGAGTAAGTAAGCCACTGTCGTCTCTGACGATTTCAACATGTCCAGATTCTTCACCCGTTGAGACGACGACACATAGCAGCCCAAGCACAGCGCTACCGTACCAGCTCAGCTGCGACCGTCTCGCGGATGCTCCACCCAGCAGAGGCTACGCATGCTGCGGTCAGAACGCTTTGTCTTCATCCTGCGGATGTTCGCCGATTTTGCCATTACGGCGGCTTTTCCGAGGCTTTGCTGCTTCTGTGACTTGACACCTTCGAGATTCTCGCACAGCTGCGATAGTCTCGTTCCTCTTTTTTTCGTTTCCGGCTCGCATTCCAATCTGTCGATGCTGCGCCTCATTTACATGCTTCCACTCATGAAAGCAAGCAAATCGACACAATCTGATCAGTGTGGAAATTATGAAAAAGGGAAAGGGACCTCGGAAAACGCTTCGGTAGTCGAAGAGATGTTCCGGCGCACTGTCAAAGCTTACTTGCATCGCCGAGCATTGTTGCACAAGGTGGGACCTTTGATGAGATCACCGAGTGCAGCACGGGTGACATGGCGGCGGTGGAAGAGTGGCAGCGTCGGTCAGCTTCCGGTCCGCATCCGCGAAATTGGAGTCTCTTTCCAACTAGTTTGTAGTGATTTTATGCAGGCAAGCAGATGGTCGCCAACGCCCCATCACTATTATGGCTGTTCCGCTATATGTGGTACGACTTGCTTCATATCGAGTTGGCCGGTCGCTTGGTCGGCCGCTAACACAGCTACCCCGCACGTCGGCCATACTTGACCGCACGGCGATGCGAGTCAGAGTAAGCTCTACTTGGTACATCGTTTGGTTTGCCCAACGATGTCCACGTTGACCTGTCGTACAGGGGAAAGCGGCAGAGCCAAGAAGCACGGTTCGGAGCATACGTTTTCTACCTTGTTGCTCAACTGCTTCCACTCGCCCTTAGGTGGACGCACCGAACTGTCGGCGAAATGGCAGAGCAGAGGCGCATGAACCATCGATTAAAGCTCGTTGGCGCTGCTTGGTCGGTCTTCGCTCGATCTTCGGCGAGATTTGGATCATTGTCATAGTTTCTTGATCGAGGCTATGCTTTTCTTTGTGGATCACGCCGAGATCTTATCAGCTTCTGATCTCTTGATCCATGGAAAGAGAGCTCAGCTAGCTAGCTCGCCAGTCAGCCCTACATTTTCTTTGATCATTTTGGCACGTTCGTTGTTTCATTTCCCGTCAATTTTCTTGTTGGATCAGGGGTGCACGGCCATCCAACATTGCCGGCAATCGGAGGGCGCGGTCCGGGTTCGCACCCCTTGTCTTGCGCTACCAGAAGGGGACCTTGACCAAGGCTTGATTGCCACTGCCATAGACCGGTCAACCCTGCTTGCGAGAGTGGTTGCATGGGTTCAGCGTTGGCTTTTTCCCGAACAATCCAAACACAGCCTCGGAAATCTTGTTGGGGTTGCCGGTCATCACATTGCCGCCCGGCTTTCTTGCTGCTCCGCAAAGACTTGACGTTGGCACGACGGTACCAATAAAGCTTCTGCTGTACCCCGCATTCCTAAGAAGTGTTTTCCGACCCCCGCTGGCCATGACCACCATTGGTGCTCTGGAGACCTTTTGCGGCGATATCGCCGCAAAGATCATGGCGTGGCATAGACTTGGTTCTCTCGACTTTCAATCGAATGCGCTTCGCCGTGAATCTAGGGACCATCTCAAGTACGGCTAATCACGAGTATGGTGTTGATTGACACTGGCCATTGATCTTACATTCTTGCGCTCTGACAGTCTCCTGACCACGGAGAAACCTATGCTTCCACGGCATCTTTCCTGCTGCGTCTTCTCGTGGACGACAGGCACGTGTGTCTCGTTGCCGTAGCCAAGCCTATCCCTGAACCTACGGCACCTTTGCCTCGCCTCTCGCGCCTCAATGGTGCTGCGATCTCGCCTCACTCAGTCTCTCCCTCCGGCGCCCACTCCTCATCCTTCGACCAGGGTTCGGGTTCCGAGCTAAAGTCTCTCCACCTGAACGACGCTGAAGATGCAGCATCGGCTGGATCCTCTCTATCCTCCTCGCCCGCCTATGGCGCCCAGTCCCTCTTTTCTACGCCTGGCGGCGTAGTCCCGGCGGCACCGCAAACCCGCATGATCAATCCGCGAGACGCCAAAGGCCGCATCAACAACACTCCTGCCACTTCGGTTTTCACCGACATGTTTGCTGAGCGGGGGCACCCTTGGCTGAAACCCTCGATACCTGACTTGCCGGGCCCGACTGACACTGAGGCTGCTCCAGTCAAGAGGGTTCTCTCACTTCCCCCAAAGAGTGGCGTCGAGACGGAGACGATCCTCGGGGTAGTCTCGGCGCAATTGACTGTGGTGACGGCTGCAAGTGAGGATCACCTCTTTGGTGCACCGAAAGAGCAAGATGGAGGCGAAGATGCGAGCAGCTTGATCGACATCCACCTGTTGACGTTGGCAACAGCGCCGGAAGAGAGGGGTCAAGGATTGGGTGCGAAACTTCTCACGGCTCTTCACGCCGAGTGCATGTCCAAGGCGAGGTTGATGGCGATGCGACTGCGGTCTCGGCCACCAGGTCGAAAGATCCCAAGCATCACGCCGTTGAGTCCCAAGTTCATCGACGAATCCGCTCTACCCGATCCTCGTTCCATGGCGAGCTCGAGCGACATGACGCGCTCGCCATATCTCAAAGCGCTTGGCGGTTCAAGCCGTACGCTCACTGACTTGCGTGCTCCAACGCCAGTGATGGGCAAATTCCTCGCTCGCACCTACCTCGAGGTTCACCCGTCCAACGTGCACGCCATGGCTTTGTATCGAGCACACGGCTTCTCTGTACCTCGGGACGACTCCAAGGCGGTCAAGAGGGGGTTTTATAGAGGAGACGTGCGCATCGCCACAAAAGAGAGGACCAAACGCGGAGGCACAGACGCTTGGATCCTCCAGAGATTCGACGGCGTCTTGAATGTCTAGAACTGCCCCACCCCCTTGAACAATCACTTGATAATCCCGCACTGGATCCAACGCCATCAATGCTAACCATGACCAGGCCAACTGCATGTGTGTGTGTGTGTGTTGAGGAAACTGCCCAACTCGAGCTCCTGAATTGGACACGAACCTCCTCTTGCGCAAGCTTTACAGGGGTAGGCTTTCTTGTTTTTGTTTTTTTTTGGAGTGTGCTGGGAAAGATGAAACGGTGTTCATTATTTTGAATGTGGTAAGAGTGTGTGAGTTTGTGGGGGGTGGGGGGAAGGGGGATGTATCATGAGAGAATGATGTACAAAAAAGTGTGCGCAACCAAAGCGAAGGGAAAGATGGGGAACATCTTTATGTGTGTGTGTGTGTGTGTGTGTGTGTGTGTGTGTGTGTGTGTGTGTTTGTTTTTAGATGTTGAGCTTGGTTCGGCGCCAGTGACGACGCTTGGCGTTGTACTGGATCTTGTTGTCGGCCTTCATGCGGAACCAGTTAGGGATGGGTCTGTGGGGTAGGCAAGGTGAGAAGATGGGAATGTATGGGTGAGGATCAGTATGAGATTGGCTCGTTGGGACATTGTAGTTGGGGGGGCAATCAGAAGAAGCAGAGAGGCAGTTGCAGGGTCGAGATGTGGTGCGTTGCAGCGTAAGGGGTGCGAGAAATCTGTTTGCCTGGAGGTCAAGTTTCGCAGCTGCTTAGGATGGCGGTCGATTTTGGTGACCAAGGTGGGTCGAGAAAACGACTGGTGAGGGTCGAGCGACAGTGGAGCAAGGATGCTGGCAATGTTTGCAGGTGCGTTGGAAGATTGGAACGCGACGAGCCAAGATTCGGACAGGTACAGTGGCGCAGGATGCCAATTACGCAGGGGGCGACTCCAAGGGACAGAGGCGCGCTTGCATTCTGTGTCATCGAAGTCATCTGACAAGGAAGCAGCGAGGAGGTGTCCGTAGTGTCGATGATGCAGCGGCAGTGACGGAAAAGAGAGCAAGATGCGGATCGACATGTCGAACAGATGATGTTATTGCTCCAGGTAACCTCGAACAGAACGGACTGATCGACCATGACAAAGCATGTCTCCGTTCCCCTACGCCACCACATTTGCTGTGAACATCCGCCGATTTGTCGAGTCGTTTGACTCAAGACCGATCAATCCTTGGTGTCCAACTATGTCTCAATGTCGGTGGAAGGACGCTGGTGATGAGATGCAATAGCAGCGTGCCGTATTCGTGTTGCTTAGATGAGCCGCACAGCTATGCGAGCGATGATTCAGCTGATTAGGACACTGGATGCAGTCTCTGTTGTTGCGTTGTTGCTTGTTCCCAGGCTGATGGTTGGTAGGCCCGGAGTATGGACTCTGTCGAAAACGTGTGCTGCGGATGCCGATGTGATCTGTGTCATCAATGGGATGGGATTGTCCACGTCATGCTCCCTTGGGTATGGGTCCTTTAACCTTTCATTCGACGTCTGCTTTCTTCCTATAACCAGTGTTTATCGTTCATCGTTCGATCCTTTCGTCAATCCTCCATGTTGAGTCGTGTAAATGCCATCGTACAAATTCTATCCCTTTGTGCGGTGGCTGCTGCTTTACTGCTTCTGCTTCTGTACTGCTTCATGCTGATGCTGTTTGTTGTGCGTGTGTTGTCGACGGCGGGATACGTACCGGTTCTGCTTCTGCGCCTTGGCGAGCTTGACCTTAGTTCGGAAAGTCTTTTGAGACGGCATCTTTACGAATACGATTGAGGTACGGTAAAGGTGAAGATGGAAGTAGTAGAAGCGTGGATGACAATCTACACTCTAGGGCTCATCCTGGTTCGAGCTGAGTTGCACTTGAATTGCGATTGCAGCCCACAAGCCTTGGAATTGCCAGTTTGGCACAGCTTCCGGATTCCACTTGCTGGTGCCGACTGAGTTGACTTTACTTGGCTCTGCGGCGAATGATAATCCGAACCGCGCTTCCAAAGAGGATGGCCATCGCTGCTCTCCAGCCAGAAGAGAAAAAACCCAGGCAGAATTCGGCACTCTTTGCGATTTTAGCGGTGGTTCGCCGACAACATCCTCGGCCGAGGTTGAGGCGGCACGTGAGCTGGCCAACTCGAACTTTTTTTGGTCTTTTTCTCTGTGAGGTCTCGGAGATGAATTTTGATTGATTTATTTGTGTCACTACCTGTTGATCTCACATAGTAAATCATTTCCGCGATCCTACAAAATCAAGTGCCAAGTGCCAAGAAGGCTGAAAGCTTTCACTCTGCAGAAACACGTAAGCGCGCCTTTCAAAAACGCTCAAGGCAACCCAACAACCGGTGAAGCCACTGGACCGGGTTCCGACTTGCAAGTTGGGCCCCACACTTTACCGCACCTTGCACACTCTGAACAACTCCCTTGCCCCACACACTCGTATCGTTCAAACAAGCCACTTCCTACTCCTTGTTTGCTTTTCTGTCTGTCACATTCGTCTGCCAGCCTCTCCAAAGCTCTCCTAACCAAGTTCAAACAAATCGCACAAGAAACTGCAGACAAGATGGCGGGATCTGACGACCGAGACACTTCCAGGCCCGCAGTGATTCTGCCCGCTGCCGATCCGCACAAGATCTTTAGGCCGGACATCTTCAAGGGCAAGGTTCTCTTCTGCACCGGCGGTGGATCTGGAATCTGCTACGAAATGACCAAGACCATCATGTCGTTCGGTGCCAATGCTGCGATTCTCGGTCGCAAGGCTGATCGTCTCGCACGTGCTTCCAAGGAGCTCAGCGAAGCTACAGGACAGCAATGTCTCGCCTGTCCCGCCGACGTTCGCGAACCCGACCAACTCAAGCAAGCCGTACGAAACACGGTCGAACAGTTCGGCAGGATCGACTTTGTCATCGCAGGATCGGCTGCCAACTGGCTAGCCTCGATCGAGCAGAACACCGAAAAGGGCTTCAAAACCGTCATCGACATCGACCTGATCGGCAGCTACAACACGGTCAAAGCCACACTGGAAGAGATCACCAAGAACAAAGGCAGTTACATCTTTGTCAGTGCCACGCTGCACTACTTTGGACTTCCGTACCAGAGTCATCCGAGTGCGGCTAAGGCGGGAGTGGATGCGCTGAGTCGTGTGCTTGCGGTCGAGATGGGTCCCCTCGGCGTGCGCAGCAACGTCATCGCGCCAGGACCCATAGCAGATACCGAGGGCATGGACAGACTTGCACCCAAGGGCGCCGGTGACTTAGTTGCAGACGCCATCCCCATGCAGAGGATGGGTAAGAAATCCGATATCGCAGCAGCAAGCGTCTACCTGTTCAGTGAGGCTGCTACCTACGTCACCGGTACGCAGATGGTCGTAGATGGAGGCGCCTGGCACGTTCAAGGACCCATGCTACCCTATCCAACCACCAGTCTGGATCCTCAGAGCTTGAGCAGCATCATCACCGGCTCGCGTCTCTAAACACACTCACACTCACACTCACACTCACACTCACACTCACACTCACACTCACACTCACACTCACACTCACACTCACACTCACACTCACACTCACACTCACACTCACACTCACACTCACACTCACACTCACACACACACACACACACACATACCCGATGAGAACTTTGTCTCTCACGATCACCGTGCCCATCTAAAGCGGCTAGAATATGTCAAGCTTACATCTGAAACGGTAGAACATGACTACTACGACGACCGCCTCGACTTGCGAATATGCGCATCGATCCTAACCAACAGATCCGTCTTCCTCCCCTTCTTGTCCAACCTATAAAACTCGCATGCCGACTTGAGTTCTTCCACAGTATACGCACTCAACTTGCCCTGCTCCCACAATCGCATGATCTCGGCATCATCTTGGAAACTCGTCGGCTTGCCGGACCTGTCCACCTTCTTGCTGCTGCTGCTGCTCGCTACCACTACGGAGAGACGCGGGTCTTTGTCGATCTCTGCATGCCAATCCTGAATGAGATGGGCGGTTCGCTTTTTGATCGTGGCATACTGCGGAATGGTGAGATCGGTGCGAGTGTCGGGCAAGGGCTCTTGAAATGCGGTCGCCATGAGAACCGAGTAGTGATGATTCAACGCTGGATTCGGATAGTGATCTGGGTTGAAAGGTTGGCGTTTTTGATACCTTTCGATGATGGCGACCATCTTGTCCACTTGGTCGTCGTTGGCATTCTCAGTGTGCACAAGGTTGGTGGGGATGTCCCGAACATCATCTGCAAAGGGGAGCGTGATGATGTGCATTCCCGGTGCAACCGCTTGTTGACCCTCCTCCGTCACTTCTTCCTCCTGAGGCACGATGGCAACAAAGACCGGCACGACATTCTGTCGAGGCATAAACAGCCCAAGACCAACCTTGTTCTTGCTGACCATCGACTTGAGCAGCGCGCCAAACGTCTTCCTACTCCCCTTCCACTCGAGATCCGAGGGATAGATAAAGTAGGCATGCTTGACATTCCATTCGAACCTCAACAAGTCATCCCGATCTCGAAAGCCAATGAGCTTGAGACAGGGAAGCATACCGAAGCTCTTGATGGCTTTCAGCTCTTGCGGTGTGAACGTCACCTGACCACGCAAAGTCGAGGAAGGACCGAACTGGAATGCCGGAATCACTTGCTCTTTCGACAATGGCTTGCCAGTGTTGGCATCGATGTAGTGCTGATGTGTGACGACCTCCTTCAGCTCACCGCAGTCGTCGTCGACAATCACTTTGACTGGGTTGCCTTTGGTTGTCTTGGACACGAGACTATACCCCTTGATGCCAATCTGCCATTTGCGACCTTTGGTTCTTGCCTGTGGTAGCCGGTCGTCCTGTTGGCCATCACCTTGCTGCGGTGCTGGCGGTTCAAGTGCAGCCAGTTCGAATCGAATGTTGAATACCACTCGCTTGGGTGTCTCTCTGGTGGCGATATCATCTTCGAGCTCCTGAAAGCGGACTGCACTATCCCAGAGAGTGCGCTTAGCTTCTTGTCCCCTTAACTGTTCGGCAGCGGTGCTTGCGAACCCTGGTGGCAGTCGACCTCGGAACGAACTCTCCTCGGCATCCTCGCGGTCATCGTCGTAGTGAGCGAATACATCGGCGTAGAACTTGTTGATTTCGAATCGCCTGGTCGAATCACTGCTTCCAGCCTGTGATGTACCAGAAGCGTTCTCTGGGTTGATGAAGAAAGGCTCGATCCTAACACCGATCTTTCTGAACTCGGACATCTTGTCGAGCGAGGCTCTTCTCGCCTTTGTCGCCTTGGCATCTATTGCCATGGGATGCGGATCGTCATTATCGGTGATCCAAAACACCCTCTTACTGCCAGCATTTGCAGCGGCAACCATGGCCACACCTGCATTCGCCAACGCCCAATCGATGCGCATCTGTTTCTCGGCTGGAGGCAGAATCGTTTGCAAATGTTTGGGATCATGGGCGGCCTCGTTGAGCAGCGCTTTGAGATTGTACGTATCCGGAACGTTGACTTGGCGAACAGGTTGGAGTTCGTAGCTGCCCTTGTAGTATTCGCCTGGATTGGCTGAGCGGAAGAGGGTTTCTGCGCAGTTGAAAAGGAGGATGCCGACATGGTCGTGCGGCGATGAGATGAGTTTCTTTTGCATGAGCGATGCAGCGGCCTTAAGAGCGGAGTAGAGAGGGGAAGTGTTGGTGACGGTATCGATGCGGTGCATTGAGGGTCCAGCATCGATGCAGAAGAGAACCATGTCCTTTTGAAAAGTGGCTTCGAGGTCGAGCTGCTCGAGCTCATCGTCGTCGTCGTCATCATCGTCGTCATCCGAGTTGAAGGCTCGGGCGGCTTCGCGCTTGTTGACAAAGTAGGCCTTTGGCATTTTGGCCTTCAGTGATGAGTCTTGATCGCGACTGTTTTGATGGAAGTGGGAGATGGCAAAGAAGAAGAAGAAGTGGTGGATCGCAACCGAGTGTGAACGAAATTCAGGGTTCAGACTGTTCCGACTGTTCAAGTGGAGGCATTTATAAGTGACACGCAAAACGAAGCGCCGACGCGAATGATTTTCGAGCGCGATTACATTGTTAGGGCTCAACAACGTACAGTAAAGAAGCAAAAAATTGGCAAAACCAATTCAAATATGGAAGAGTTCGGATCGATGTGAGCATAAAACGGCGACATGGCCTGCTCATTGCTGCAACACTTAAGCATTACAGTGTAGTACTACTGTAAGTGCGTAATCAACTCGGGACATAATTGGCCGGCAATCAACAAACGCCTACACTCAAAGTGTATTGTACTGTACCAGTAGCGTACAATATGATGATCTTCAATACTTGCCCCGCACTCGCAATAATGCGACGTGGGGGGACCGCAAATCTTGGCGATACTGTACTGTATACCCGTCACTTTGCGTCGCTCCAAACGCCTTCCTTTCAGCTCTTGTCGCACATCTTCTTGTCCTTCTAATAACCCTCTTCAACTCCACGTCTTTCTTCCTCACCATCGCCTCTTTCCATAGCTCATCTACACTGCTCTTACAGCTCTTTCGGATCCAAACATGTCGACCTCAGCCGCTAACGTCGTCAACGCCTCGACTCCGTTTCAACTTCTCCCCAACCCGCACAATCCCACTCCCGCCGAGGTAGCCGCTGCCCTTAAACTCGTTCGCGCCGGCGGCATCAGCCACCCTCAAAACGCCAAGCCACACCGGATCGCCTCCACACCTTCGCTCACCACCTCCACACCCCGAGACGTGGCGCTCGAGATCTTTGATCCTCCCCATCTGGACGCTACCACTCCGCGACCGGTGGTGCTCAAATGGCATGGCAGTGGATATGTCGTTGAACGCTTAGGTGCGGATGCGGATGTGAACCAGTGGCTTGTGGAGGAGCTCAACGTGACTGTTGTCGATGCAGACTATGTCAAGGCTCCTGAATTCCCCTTCCCTGAACCGCTCTACGACGTTGTAGCCGCGTTCAAGTGGACTCTGGCCCAGCCATGGTTCAATGGTCAATTGGTTGTAATGGGTCATTCGGCAGGAGCGCAGTTTGCACTGGCGCTCTCGTCACGTTCCGTCGCAAAATCCATTGGCATCACCGATACCGAATACGACCACATCAAAGCTAGCGTCACGCTCTATCCACCCATCGACGCTGCCATTCCCATCACCGAAAAGGCTACCAACGAACACGGTGAACTTGCTGGAATCCCCATGTCTCCCCTCTCGCGCGAGCTAATGAACTTCTTCTTCGGTGCCTTTCTTGGATGGGACAAAGAAACCCAACTCAAATTCGCAACAGACCCACGAGTCTCGCCCGGCCACGCTCCCATTGACAGCTACCAAGTGCCCTGCTACATCATCGCGTGCCAACACGATCCACTCGGCAAAGAGGAAACCGACTTTGCTCACAAACTCATCCAACACAACCCCAAACATGACTTCTACTTGGCCAAAGGCGTAGGTCACAGCTACGAAAACAGAATCCCAGATATCAGACACCCCAACGTCCTCAACGTCCCAGGCGGTCAAGCAAAGGTCGAGAGCTTCACAAAAATCCTCCAATTCATCAAGACAAACGTCCCCTCAGCTAGCAAGAATTAGATGCACATCACCATACACCAAATCATCACAATCCCGCCCTTAATCACCCAACCCTGCCCCTTTCAGTAGGATGCAAACCAACAAAGTGCTCACCTGCTTCACTCCCTACATATCTGAGAACTTACCAGCCTTTCAAGTCACGCATCGTATAGAGTCTAATCTGAGATGAAATTGTCCATTGAAACATGCTACACCTCGGCACTATCCCACCCGCTTCTCAACCCATCCCCTTGCCCATCACCCTGGACCTCTTCTCGATCCCCTGTTCCCTCACCAACGTCGACGCACTCCTACTCAACTTGCGCATCTCTCCATCCTTCAACTTGACGCTAAATGCGCAATTGAGCACGTTCTCCACCGTCAAATGCGTCTGTTCCGGATGCAACAACACCTGCAACATCTCGCCCTGCCCCGAACAAACACTCCTATCCATCAACCTCTCCCTCAAGATCCTCACCACCGCCAATGCCACCCGCAACATCCACGTCGGCCCTTCAAAGAAAAACACATCCCAAACCCGAACCAACGTGCCCCACGGCAACACCCTGGTAAACAAAGCCAAAAACCAATTCGGCGTAAACATCATCGGCTCCAACCCCAACTCGTCAAACCTCGCATGCAACTCGCCATCCATGCTCTTCAACAACTTGCTAAACACCACACTGTCCACGTGCAGCTGCTTCATCCCCACCGAGTAATACTCCTCCATCTGCGGATTGCGCATCATCGCCGCGAGCAACCAGAACGCATCTTCCGCCGGCATCTGGATCAACGCAAACGCAGCCAACAACCCCATCCCCTGCGTATAGCCCAACATCGGATTGAAATGCACATACGACTTGAGGATCCCTTCCAAATCCGCCCTGCCCGTCGCATTCTCGCCCATAAACAACCGATGATCCGGTAACGTCCGATGAAGATCCTTTTCAATCGTATCGTACGCATCTTCCTTGCCGCGCTTCCCCTTGGCACCCAACGAAGTCTTGCACAGCTGTTCAAACAGCCCAGGTCGACGACGCACCGACGCGTTCGCCAGGAACAGCCACACTTCGCGTCGAATCGATGCAGGCACTCCCGCCCGAACCAGCTTCTTCACTTTGCGACTCTTCTTGGCAGCAACCACGTCGTTTTCGTTCAGCACCGCCTGCCACTTTTCCTTGAGCTCGGCATCGTCCATCAACGGCTCACACGCCGGCGTGCCGGGACTCACCACGAACCCCATGGCGTCAAAGCTGTAACCCATCCCCATCGATCCCTTGGCAGATCCAGGCGAAAGCGGCGAGCCAAGACCCCCGTTCGAATCCGAGACCGGACTGCTGAGCGTTCGCGGCGAAGCAAGCGACGGCGTCGGCAATCCTAGCCGACTACGAGCACCAGGACTGCGTGCGCCGGTCGAATACGTATTGCTGCTGTGCGTGCTCGACGGACGACTCGAATCTAGAACGAACGACGATTTGCTGGGTGTGTCGAGCTGACTGTTGGCACCCATCCGCAAAGGAGAAAGACCAACGAGACCACTGCCACCATGAAGACCGGGAGTAGGATTCGATGGGTTCTTACGAAGCAGGCCCGACCCATGACCCGGATGCGCCCTTTCTCTCTCGGAAAGACGATCCGAGGATGCGCGCACGGGCCCAAGTCCCGGTGACGTCGCTTGACCGTTGCGCAAACGAGCTCCTGTCTCTGCGTTGCGGAAGCTAGGCCGAGTGGCGCTGGCGGCTGAAGCTAGCGGCGCGGACACAGTGGCTGCCATCGGAGGCGCGTGCGCGTCTCTTGCACCCACTTCATTAAGCTCAAGCTTATCCATCTTTTCCAGCGTTCCGAGCGTCATGGATCGACGGCGTTCGCGCGACTCGGCAAATCCGGGACGATACGCGAATCCAGAATCCTGCGTGTTGGACAGCAAAGTGTCAACAGACGGCGGCGAGGACGAGCCCGAGCCCGAGGCTGAAGTCGATCTAGCTGCCGTGAAATCTTCGCCAGCATAGATAGGAGGCAAAGCGGTGGGTGGTTGCTTGCGAACGGGCGCGTCGAGGTTGGTTTGCGAAGGTCGTCGACGAGGGTCAAACACGCCCGGTCCACGCAGCACGGGATCAGCACCTGAGTCTCCTTGGCCCACGGCTGCACCTGCTGCATCGAGCGACGATTCACTTGATACAGTAGCGAGAGGTGCCTCGACTCGACGACGCAGATCGGAAGCCATGTTCAACGCGATGCGGCCGCCAGTGGCACCGGTGCTTCTCGGATCCGGCGCTGCACTGGGGCGACGGCCCGATGGGGATCGCAGCGCCAAAGGGATCGACGGATCGCTGACAGCAGGGATGCCGAGCTGTCCCGGTCGACGTGGCATACCGCCTGCCTTGACAGCACCAGCTTGCGGTGGCGCCGACATCTGTGGACGCTGAACCGGCGAAGAAGGCAGCTGCAAGCTGTTGTCCGTCGCGTTCATCGAGCGTTGCTGAGGCACGGTGAGCGACTCGTTCGATTTCGAGTCGGTCATCCTCGTCAAACTGGGAGACTTGCTTCCGTACTCGCGGAAATTAAAGTTGGGAAACGCTACCGAGTCACGGCCATAGATATCGTAGATGGAAAAGGCGTAATCCCTACGGCGATTGTCCGCCCCCTGCTCTTCGTCCGAATCGTCTTGCGTCGAGGAGGTGTACCCGGAAGACGTAGTAGATGCGCGCAACGTCTCGGTTGGAGTGGTAGCAAACCCAGATGAATCGGCGCTATTGTGAGCGTCAAAGTGAGAGTGTGGGCCGGAGCTGTATGTGGTGACAATGGAAGGCAGTGGGATGTTCGGGTTGCCCTGGAGTGGCGATTCGCTCGATGAGATGGGTGAAGGTGGTAAATGATGGATGGTGGGAACACCATGGGCGTCGCGAGTATCGTCGTAACTGTGGGCGAAAGCAGATGAAGTGCGCCTTGGCGCTGGTGGGCCGGCGAGCGAGGCTTTGCGAGTGGGGACGGCGTTGTGCCGAACAGAGTCCCTACGCGCCCACGGAAGTTCTGAGTCCGAGTCATCCGAATCATCGTCGTCGCCATACGCTGGCGTGCGAGGTTGCGCTGAACTACGGAGATGGCCTTCATCTGAGTGTGGCGGAGTGTTGAGACCAAAGCGACCGTGTTGAGGCGTGGTTGCTGCAGGGTTGGTGGACGAAGATGAAGCAGCGGTGGGTAATGGCAGTGCACGCGATCGTTTGTCGACAGGAGAAAGTGCGTCTTCTTCGCCGTCAGAGTTGACGGCTGCAAATGGGATGCCGGCTGGCACTTGGGAGAGATGCATCTTGGCGGCGTCGCTCTTGGACATGGGACGCAGGCTCGAATCACGGATGCTACCTGCAACGCTGCGACGCATCAAGACAGGCTTCTTCAATCGGCCGTGAAACTGCACATGAGCGCCCTTGAAGCGGCCTACGACACCTTCGCAGTACCCTAGAAACCAGGCCTCGCTGTCCGGTACGGCGTCCCTCCTCCTATTGGAGCTAGTGCTAGGTTCAGGCGCCTCGTCGTCTAGTCTGCGCAGAACGATGATCTTTTCGCCCGCCATGAACATGAGATCCTCCGGCTCAGTGGCCGGGTTATCGATGAGAGCTGAGCATGAACCGATGCCGCCCTTTTGTAGGGCGAACCTAGTCCATGCGTTGAGTGTGTGGGCGTCCATGCTGGTGTATGTGACGAAATTTGCACCGCTTAGCAGATGCTGACGGACCCGAGAGGGTCTATGTGAGGGCGAAGCGCCAGGTTGGCAATCAAAGAAGTGGTATGGCGTCGACCGACGGAAGGGGCGATTACGACGACAAGACTGAGAAGCGGTAAAACATGCGCGTCGTTGACTGAAGCAAAGCAGAGTTGGAGGTGGGAAGGTGGATGCAAGATAGGTCAAGTATGTCGAACTCGCTGGATGCTGGCCGTGATGAGGTCGAGAGGTGCCAATGTGAAAGCTCGGATGTGTTGCAAGATGAAGGCGAACGAAGAACGATGCGAAGGATCAAGGAGGCCAAGAGCGACAGAAAGAGAGGCAAAGAGTGTGGTCGAGGCTGCGATGTGGTCTGCAAAGTTGAGAAAAGAGCGACAGGAAGGCGGATGCTATACGGGAGGAACGCGAGTCACCGTCGGTAGTCTATGGTGAGGAATGCGAACAAAGTGATAGCTTAGTTGTCGGAAGGGTAGAGAGATAGAGTGGACGAATAGATATCAGCAGCAAGCTGGGATGCCGGACTGAATCGTGTGTAAGAGAAGAAAGGTAGAGAATAGAAAGAGAGAGAGAGAGAGAGAGAGAGAGAGAGAGAGAGAGACAGGGACCTAAGCCGCGCGTGTACCGGACTCTACTCTCAACACTACCTGTACAGTACTGCTGCCCACTGCCCACTGCCCACTGCACATTGTACGCTTGTTCAGTGGCGTACAAGTCTCGACTTGGAATTGACGATCTCGGCTTTCAAAAGCTGACTGAATTGCTGTACAGTACCGTTCACCACATCAGAGCACGGAACGGAAGTCTCAAGAACTTTGTTTTAACCATGCATCACTCTCTTGTGCGCTGCGGCGGACGGCGATCGAGGAACGTCCGACGCACAGCAGCATGTCTACGGCATGTCCTCGATTGGCAGGCAGCATGGTTGGTGCTTTGAAAAAAGAGTGTACAGAGAGTGTATTGCATGGATGGATGGACGGCACACAAATCACACAAATGCACTGATTCACTGATTTAGGGTCGGCGAGTGTCAAATAGAGTGGACAGCGCTTGTGTGCGGGCTCGGCAACACGCGTGTGGATTCCAAAGAAGCACCCACGCATCACATTTCGCGTCGGGTGGTCCGATGGTGGCTGTCGGCATTGCATGCAACCCAACAGGCCCACAGGCCCACTGCAGGCAGAGAGGGACAGAGAGACAGAGAAAGAGAAAAAGAAAAAGAAGAGAGAGAGAGAGAGAGAGACACGCGCGCGCTCTCTTGTCTGCGTTGTGGGTTGAACTTGCCTAAAACCCCTGATTGCCCGCCTGCGTTTATTAATAATGCTGCACAGTAATCCATCGCCAAGTGATTGTAGGATTGTAAGCCGCTAATGCTGCTTTTACGCCGAGCCGCATCCCCTCTCTCGCACATCAACGACTGACATGCACGCTGGTGATCATTTGCTGCTGTACAGTACAGTACTGTGCTGTACTATATGTCTCTGTCCACCGACACCATCAGCTCATTTTATTCTATTTTATTTTTTATTTTATTTTATTTTATTTCACAACCGCAGATCGAGATCCGTGCTCTCTTTCCCTCGTCTATTCGGCATGGATCGGCCGAAAGAGTATATTGATCAGGCCAGGACACTAGACCATCGACTAAGTCAAAGAAAGGGGCTCAAGTGCGCTTGGAGGCCGAGGGGAACGTGAGGCATGCCGATGCTATGGTTGAAAGGGCTTTTCATCCAACCGCGTTACTTTCTTACGCCTTGCTGCCAAAGTGCAGCCGAGACCGATGCTCAATTTTGACGTTTTTACACCGAGCCATGCCGAGTCGAGGTGCAGCTCAAATTCCTCCCTTGCCTCGCTTTCCACATGCAATGCAGATTTTGCATAAAAAGCTGCATGAGATCCGCGCTAGGAGTGCAACAAGGAGACAGAAGGGAGAAACAAGGGGGGGGGGGGCGGGGGCGCCGAAAAAGCGCATGTTGGTCGGCTACCACTACCGCCCGTCCGTCACTTTGGCCTTGTCCGAGTGAAACTAAGGTTGGTCGCGAAAAGAAAAGATGCCGGCGCCATCGATTCATCTTGATCCCGTTCGAGATATCGTTCCTCCGCCCTGTACCGTACTGTACTGTACAGTAAGCAAGTCCACATGGTCTGCCCACTGCAGCACGCATGATGATCTTTGACGCTGCGGCGTCGAAGCCCATACTCGAACCTTCCGAAAGAACTTCAGACAATCATTGCAAGCAAAGCCGGACAAATACAGGGGTCTCATTGAGTCGATGCTACAGTGTTGTACTGTATGTTGAAAGGAGTTTCGGTCCGCGATACTGTACGGTACGGTACAGTAGGAACCACTGAATTCCGGTGTCTTATTTTGGCCCATGGTCGCTGCAATACCAAGATGGAACAGAACCGATCTGTGCAGTTCGACGTCGCAGAGCGTTCCGGCTTCTGTTTCTCCGATGCTACAGGCAGCGATTACCCTGTTTTGTTGAATCATCTTTCGTGACCCTGAGACTTTACAATGCAGCGTTATACAACAGCGCGGTGTCCTCGGTTGATCATGTTGCATTATTGCGTCTCGCGTCGGAAAGGATGGACCTGATCAAGCGAGCATGTGGTGCAACCTATTGTCTGCAGTGCTCTGTTGATGCAGCAACCAGCAACAGCTTGTGGTTGCAGCGACCAGCACATGCCTTCAAGCAACCTCCGCCATCCATTGCGCCCCTTTTGGCTTCAATGCAACAAGCGCTTCTGCAGGCACCCCCTTTTTCCCCCTTCCCCACCCCATCTTCCAACCAACCCTTATTGGAACAGGGGCTCGTGCACTGATGGGCATCAGTCCAAGGACCAGCAGCAACGCACTGGCAAGGGCAAACCTGCATGCGATCTTCCGTCCTGTGCAGGTTACATCCTACTGAACTGGCTTTGAACGTGGGCTGGTTCCAGTCTGTATTTACCTTCATGCGTTGGCGTATTGGGGCCAAGCTTAAGGCTTCTGAGCAGGTGACAAAGCATGTCGACATGGAAGCAGCGCAGCCGTGCTGCAACCCTCCCAAGATTATCTTCTCCATCAGTCCGTCAGTGCACTGGTCAATCAGGTGCAGTAAACAGTCCGGATCGCGTGAAACCGCAACCGCCCATGCCAGTTGCAACGACGCTGTGTGTATCTCGGTCTGTCGAGTTTGCAGCGGCAAGAATAACGTTACTCGCCAGCATGGCGTGAAACAACCACGCCAGCCCTCTTGCTCTCGCAAGAACATTCGGCCTTCATCCTCGTCTCCCCAGCCGAGACTCACGTTTGCTGCCAAGCATTTCGCTAAACGAGGCAAAAAAAAAAAAAAAAAAAACACCATGGCATGCCAAGCGTCAAGATCTTTCCAATGCTTCCTTCTTTCTGAACCATCATTGTTTGTTACATCTACCCCGCTTGCCACGACAGTGAATCGCATTCGGCGTCCGAAGCATTCCTGAGTGTCTTGGCGAGAAGTTCACGGTAGCACAAGTACCAACAGCGTTGTTTGAAAAAAAACCAGGCTTGTCTTTGGGGGTATCAATTTCTGCGGACTTCCGAAAGCACGTGCTTTTGATTTTGCGGACTTTTTTTGGATATTGAGCGCCCCACAACTGCTGCGTGCTTTCAGACGTGTTTTTCACTCGATCTGCTCATCTGATCCCGATCGCACTGATCGGCTTGTTGAACTATCGCTCCTCGTCACCTTGCTTGACTCAATCAACATCTTTTGTACACACATCTGAGCGAACTGATTTGCTTGTTATCATTGCAATGTAGAAGGAATTGAACGCGAAGGGTTACATGAGAGCTTGGCCTGTGGATGTGACAGAATTGCTGCCCTCGACGTCGTTGTTCTCGTCGTTGTCTTCGTCCTCGTCTTCATCCTCGTCAGAGTTGTGGCGACGATTAGCTGCTCTTGCTCGCACTGCAGCATATGCAGCAGTGCCCTTTCCATGGCGCCTGGACTCCGGTGTTGAGTCCACCTCCATCCGAGCAGTTGAATGAAACAGAGCCTGAAACATAGACTCACGAAGATCATGCGCAAGTGCGGTCCTGCGATTTGAGAGAGCATTTTGACTCATGTTGCGAGTATCAAGGTCGAGCTCTTCCTCGTAGCGCTGCTGGTTAGCACGTCGTATGGCTCTGATTTCGTGTTCTTGGTCTTGCGCTTGCTCTTGATTGGTACATTCTGCTCGCTCAAACTGCTGAGCAGCGTCCTCGGTCACAGCCAGGAGTTCAGCAAGGTCGTCAGGCTGATCATATTGACTGGCAAATGTGTGAGCGATGATACAAGCCTGCATCGTCTTTGCTGCTGTGTTGAGGTCTTGAACTCGATAGATGTTTCCGCGGTAGTCCTTCAGGCATTGAAATCGGTTCTTCAGGTATGCGATTGCGTTCTCAACTCGGCCTCTCACCCTTGAAAGGCTGGCGTTGAAGTGCTTGAGGTCGCGGCTCTTGTCGGCTTGGATATGGTGGAATGGTCCTACGGTGAAAGGCGAAAAGCCGTATCCACCATCAACCCAGATAAACTCACCTTCGTCAAGATAAAGACGGGGTTTCTTTAAGATGTTGCTTCCAGAGGTCCATACTCGTGAATCTTGAACGCTACCAGGCTGACCAACAACAGACTCGACAATGCGCAGTGAGTGTGGCATGATAACCAAAGCGACGTTGATTGAGAAGATTCCCTTGTAGCTGTAGTGCTCCTTGGACATCAGGCCTGGTCGAAATGCAAGCTTGAAGTGTGTTCCATCCACAACAAGCCATCCTTTTCCCCACTCTTCAACACCGGACGTCCTGCGAACCCAAGCTGCAGCCTTCTGTCGTTCCTCCTCACTGGCAAATCGCATGACTTCTCTATTGAGTTGGTTGAGCCCGTCGACGGTGCGGTCAGTGTAGCTGATTAAGCTACCAACGCTGATACCACATTGCAGGGCAGAGTCACGCTCCCCTGCTCCGTTACCAGAACGACCGAGCCTGTAAAGAGCGACAGAGACGATCTCTCGAACCTTTGTAAGAGGGAGCGAGCCATGACCAAACGCCTGAGTACGCTGTAGTCGACCTGTGAGATTGTCGAAGGCTTTGGGTGACATGCAAACAAGGCCTCGAAACATCGGCTTGTTATTGACGGCGTACCCATCAAGGAGATGGATCAACTTCTGCGCCCGGTTTTGAGCGTGCACGTGAGAGACAGTATATCGTTGTTGTTGTACCATTGCATAGAGGTAAATGAGTTGACGTGAGGTTGCATGTTTGTTGTCTAGAACGTTGTCGAAGTCTTCGTCATCATCGGAGGATGTAGACATTGAGTCCTC
Source organism: Anthracocystis setariae (assembly GCA_928724745.1). Classification (NCBI taxonomy): domain Eukaryota; kingdom Fungi; phylum Basidiomycota; class Ustilaginomycetes; order Ustilaginales; family Ustilaginaceae; genus Anthracocystis; species Anthracocystis setariae. The sequence continues at coordinate 654,735 of CAKMXJ010000006.1, read as the reverse complement.
GGACGCTTCGTCGTTTGCGTCTTCGAGTTCAGCTTTGACGCTGATTTCAAGCAGGCGCGCGATATTGTTGAGTAGCTTCTGCTTGTTGCTTGTTCGCACCATGTTGCTAGGGCTGTTATTGTAGAGATATGTGATTGGTTTGGCTGTGGTCAGACGATGGAGATGATGGTAGGGCTAGACCATGCGTGTAGGCAAATTTTTTTTGTTTAATAACGCCACTTTTTCAGTATCCTCGCAGGTCTCACTCGATACTAATAAATGGTCTCTGAATGTTAGTGAATGGTGATGGAGTTACATTGCTGTGCGAATATCAGTACATGACGTAGAAGAGTTTACATGCTGTCAAAGAGGTCGGGATTGTAATGAGGTGCTGGAGGAACATTGCCATGAGGGACATTATTGATACCAAGAGCTCGGAGGACATCCACCAAAGCAGTGCGCTCATTTGCACGTCTCCTCTCCTCGCGTTCTTCGCGTTCACGCTCCCTCTCACGCTCACGCTCATCCCTTTCTCTCTCCTTCTGCAGCTCGGTCTGGAGCTTCATCTCCGTGCGCTTGGTCTTCTCCTTCTCGCACTCCAGCTTTATGGCATAGCAATCCAGTTGAGACTGATAGAAAGCCTCTGCGATAGAATCTCGTTTGGCCTCAATTCCTGAGCTTCGCCTGCGCTTGTTGCCGAGATGTGGCGTCTCGCGATTTGACGACGGCAAGGACAAGCGTTGGATGGAGGTGAATTGGCGGAGTTGGAGAGGGGGAGTGCGGGGTTCGTCGTCGAGAGCAGATGTGCCTGCAACGTTGGCGGCAGTGGCGCTGGTGGCGGTGTTGGTGGTGGAGGTAGAGGAAGAGACCAACGCTGGATCGATCATACTCATCAGGTCAGGCAAGCCTCGAGCATGGCCAGAGTGACTTGAGCCTTGAGTGTCGTCGTACATGTCAAAGTCGTTGTTATCGTCGTTGCTGTCAATGGCTGGCGTTGTGATCAGGATGTTTGGGGCGCTCTGGTACCAATCCATCATCATCTCGTGCATTTTCTCAAACCATGGGTTGGCATCAGTGAGGGTTTTGCGGGAGTTGTAAGCCTATACACACGAGGAAAGAAGAGATCAAACTATGTGTTAGCACAAAAGCATCTCTTCGAAAACAGCAAAACACTTACAGGATTAGAAGGATCGATATCGCGAAGGAGCGTGCCAGCTCCGGTCAACGTCAGCGTGGCCTTCAGCTTCTGGTACGATGTAAGGAGACGACAAAGCTTTGTCTTGATGCGATCGGTGTCCACCAATGAGTCGGCCTCTGCAGGGAAGATGAGCTTGAAGATGTCGGCGTGGACACAGTCCTTACGCAAGGTGCTAGTTGGGCCCTCCACCATGTTCGTTCGAGAAGGCAGCAATGCGCGCTGGTAGCTTTCGTTATTGTAAATGATACTGACCAACTGGTAGGTTTCCTCCTTCGTCCAAGAGTGGTTCCGGCGCTTGCCTGCAGTGACGGTGCTGGCCTTCTTTGCATTGGCACGAGCTCTGGTAGTGATTGACGATCGAAATGGCTGTACAGACGCTGAGCGAGAAGTTGTTGCTGACCCAAGCTGTGAATTGGAAAGAGGAGCGTTGGCACCTCGCGCGGCTTGCGCATGCTCTTCATCTGCATGAGAAAGTTGACTGTCATTGAAGTTCAGAACACCACTAAGCTCCGCCGCATCCATGTCTAGCTCGTTAGTTGACATTGTGTTGAGAGTTGATGGTAGAAGTGGTGGTGGTTGCTGTTGTGAGCGGAGGAAGAAGATTGGTCAGGTGTCGGACACACACTGTCCGTGCGCAAGATGGAAAAAGCACGCAGATCTTGCGAGTCAAAATCAAAAACACTGCTTTTCTCACGGATTTCTGACAAGGTGTGTGCTTTTGCGTGTTTTGGCAATTTTGGTGAGCTTACATAAGTGATGCAGACTTATTCAGAAGTCCGCAAAATCAAAAGCACGTGCTTTCGGAAGTCCGCAGAAATTGATACCCCCTTTTAATAAAAAAAAAAGTGGCGGCTGCATTGTCGATCCGCACAGTTGGTCACCACGCAACCGGTTCCGTACGTCGTTTGGCGCTTTCTTTCGTAGTGGCAGGAATGTATACAGTAGCTGCACAGACGGTGACCATTCGCGTTCAGTGCCTACAGCTCTGTGATCTTCTTCGAAACTGAACCACCTCGGCGACATGCTGTATTGTAAGCCTTGCCCAGTGTTGAAAGGGTGGCGTCTCGGCGTTCTTGCCAGGATGCATAAACGATGCTGCACGATGAAAGGGTCCTGCGAGTTGGATTTGCTGGCAAGTCTCGGACTGCAGTACAGTAAGCGACGTTGACCTGTACCGCGTTCCGAACTTGACACGGCATCGTCATTCGGGACCAGCTATATTGCGACCTTGCAATTTGCGAAGACGAGCGCAGGGAGAAGTTTGTGCCGTCGAGGAGTTCGTACCATGCCTCATGCCTCTGTGGTCGAACATCACGGCCAAAGTTGATATCCTGCATAGCAAGGTTGATGGACGGCTGCCTTCAGGTTGGGCCGAAGTTCATGTCGGCCTTTTTTCGACTTGCAGCAATTATCGCTTGAAACGCTCCAAAAATTGGTCTGAAAATTGGGCTGTCAAATAGATGCTTTCCCCGATGCGACCCCATCGGCCTTCGATCTGAACGTCGTTCAGATTTATCGAATTGCTCCACATTCGAGCCAAGCAGAGCATCCGTGCCTATCCAACACTTCTCGTTTGATCTCACCCTCTCATCGTGCCAACTAGCTCTCCCATCGACCCTCTGTTCATAGCCCACGCTGGCAGCATGGCTGGAGGTGAGCAAGAAGAGGACTCATCACGCTCAAGTGCCTCCACGGGTCCATCGTACGCAACCGCCTCAATGCGGCATGTCGAGATCGCCTCCACCCCAACCCTGCCCCCACCCTTCGGACCTTCGTCCCTGTACGCTCAAACGTCACAATGTCGCAACTGGCGCTTCTCGTCCTCCAAACTAGCCCGTATAAGGTCCGAGGGCAATGTCGCAGCTCGCAAACGCCTACAGCGTCTTTGGGATGAGGAAAACCCCAGCTCGTCCGCCTCTTCGAGCAGCCCTGTCCCGTTTCTCTCCGTCGACGATGAACTCGCCCTGATCGGGTTCTACCTCGTCAAGATCACGCAGATCGTCCGTGCTCTAGGACTGCCAGAACTCGTCGAGGCTACGGCCACCACGTACGTCAAGCGATTCTACCTGCGCAACACGGTCATGGACTTCCACCCGAAACAGATCGTCGTCACCTGCATCTTTCTCGCTTCAAAAGCGGAGAACTACCCACTCAACCTCATCGACTTTGCCCGAAAACTTGCCGGCAAATCCAACGATGCAGCTGTGATCGAGGAAAACCGCAAGACGGTGCTGGATCTGGAGTTCCTCGTCTCACAGTCTCTGCAGTTCGAGTACGCTGTCACAGGTGCGCATCGCGGGTTGTACGGGCTAGTGTTGGATCTTCAATCGCTGGGACAGGGAGAGGGAGGAGGGCTGAGTAGAGAAGATCTGCACAAGCTGGCTGCAGCTGCGCATGCCAAATTGACGACGAGTCGACTTACGGATGCCGAATTCATCTACACGCCAGCGCAGATTGCATTGGCTTGCATTCGCGCAGTACAGGAGCCGGATGGAAAGCAAGTGGTAGCCAAGTGGCTGGATGCGAAGGAGGCAAGAGCAAGATCATTCGGGCTAGAAGGAAAGAGGAAGAGGGAAGAAGTGAGGGCGGCGGAGGTGGCGAGGGCAGCCAAAGTCAAGATCGCGCTGGCGAGAAGAACCAAAGGAAAGGCAGGAGCCAAGGCAGCGGAGGACGAGATTGCGGCGACCAGCTCTACACCTACTGAGGCGGTGGATTTTGAAGGCTCGTTGATCGAGAACCAACCGCTGGGGATGGGCAGAGCCGAGCTGGAGCAAGTGCTGGATGAGATCGAGGGGGTGGTGAATACAAGGGAGACGGGCGGATTCACGGGCAAGCGAAAGGGGCCGGAAGATGTGGAGCGGGTGAAGGAGATCGATAAGAGGCAAAAGCAGTGCATGAATCCCGAGAAGGTGCCAGGCTCAAAGCTGTTCAACAAGAGGCAGGCGGAGGTGGAGGGAGAGCAAGGTGAGAGGAAGAGGAGAAAGGCGGACGGCGTAGACTCGGACGACGAAGAGGTGCCGGTGGCGAAGCAGTTCAGTGTCAAGCCAGACCCTCTGGTGTAGATACAGCGATGCTGCCAGCAGTCTGTTGCAAGCACCATCTGAAGGGTGCAACGTAAGCGCCATCCTTTTCGCAACCTTTTCGTATACAATTCAGTCCACTATCGCCTGTGTGCAGAATCCATGTTGTAGCCTCGATTCGTGGTTGACAAATGTCAAAGTGAGTGAATATTCCACAGAAATGTTAGAGAGACTCAACTACAACACTTACTGCAGGCAAGGCAATTCAGGAAGGAAGGAAAAAAAAAAAAATGTCGGACGAGTTGGTGTGTGTGTGTGTGTGTTGGTCTCTTTTCAAATTGCGCATCAGCAACTCGGTGCAGAAGAAATTGGAACGCGTCGCGCGCGTAAATGAGCCAAAAGAAGTCAAGCCGAGATCGAGAAAAGTGTGCTTTTGCGCCGCCACACAACTCACTGCTGAGCCCTCTGCTTGAGCGGCGCAGCTCGCGACTGAGCCACAGTCAACTACAACAGCGCACTCAGCTCCCAACTCCAACAAAAAGTGGAGTGGTTCCTCTTGCAACTAACTCCTTTTCCGACCATCCCATCTCCTCTCCTCTCCATATCATCCAGACATCGCAGATTGCTATTGTGCAGACTCTTCAGACTTCTGTTAAGATCCGAAACAAACAGGCAAGCATCCCCACTGGAGCTGCCTCACCCGCACCAACTTCAAGTTCGCATCGCAGTACTGCAACTTAAGCGGTGTTGCCGTCCCATCCCGCTCCCGCTCCCGCTCCCGCTCTCGCTCCTGCATCCTCAGCTGTCCAAGCTGTCATCGCCCACGCCATGTCGCTCAACGACCTCTCTCAGGGCGCCATTGCCCAGATGATTCAGTCATCGGACCCTGCCAACTCGGTCCAGAATCCCGTCTGCCAGATCCTTAGCATCAAAAAAATCCAGGCCAGTGCCACCGCCGCTTCCAACGTCGGCGATCGTTACCGTATCATTCTCTCGGATGGTGTTCACTACGCTCAGGCCATGCTCGCTTCCCAGAAGCGCTCCATGGTCGAATCTGGTGAGCTCGAGAAGCACACCATCGTCCGTATCTCCCAGTACGCAAGCAACTCGGTCCAAAATCGTCGCATCCTCATCCTTCTTGATCTCCAAGTCGTTCATGCTCCCACTGCTGAGCGTCTCGGCAGCCCCACCAACGTCGACGATTCCATCAAGGCGGAAGCTGGCGTTAAACACGAGACGGGCGGTCATGCTCTTGGCAGCAACAATCACAACTTTGCCAACAACTCGGCTGGTCGCACTACTCCGGCCACCTCGGCTGCTGGCGCTACCAAGGCTGGTGCGGCTGGCCGCGTGGGCGGAAGCAGCGTCCACGCCGGTATGCCCATCTACCCGATCGAGGGTCTCTCGCCTTACCAGAACCGTTGGACCATCAAGGCTCGCGTCACCTCGAAATCCGATATCCGCCACTGGTCCAACCAACGTGGCGAGGGCAAGCTTTTCTCGGTCAATCTTCTCGACGACTCGGGCGAGATCAAGGCGACCGGCTTCAACGATGCCGTCGACCGCTTCTACCCCGTGCTCCAGGAGAACCACGTCTACCTCATCTCCAAGGCGCGCGTCAACATCGCCAAGAAGCAGTTCAGCAACATCCAGAACGAGTACGAGATCACGTTTGAAAACTCGACCGAGATCGAGGAGTGCACCGACGCTTCGGACGTGCCGGAGGTCAAGTACGAATTTGTGCGCATCAACGAGCTCGAGGGCGTCGAGGCCAATCAGACGTGCGATGTGATCGGCATCCTGGAAAACTACGGCGAGCTCAGCGAGATCGTGTCCAAGGCTTCGCAACGTCCCGTACAGAAGCGAGAGTTGACGCTGGTGGATCAATCGGCGCGCTCGGTCAAGCTCACGTTGTGGGGCAAGAATGCGGAAACGTTTCCCAACAACGCCGGTGTGGATGAAAAGCCTGTGATCGCGTTCAAGGGCGTCAAGGTGGGCGATTTCGGAGGTCGTTCGCTTAGCATGTTTTCGAGCTCGACCATGCTGATCAATCCGGACATTACCGAGAGCCATGTGCTGCGCGGATGGTACGACAACGATGGAGCGCATGCGCAGATCCAGCCGTACACCAATGCGGGGGTCAATGCGGGTGCCGGTGGTGCGGGAGGGGCGATTGGAGCTCTCAACGAGCGTCGCACCATTGCTCAGGTCAAGGATGAAAATCTGGGCATGACGGAAAAGCCGGACTACTTTAACATCCGCGCCACCGTCGTCTACATCCGCCAGGAAAACCTGTGGTACACGGCGTGTCCGTCGAACGACTGCAACAAGAAGGTGACGCAGGATCACGAGGGCAACTGGCGGTGTGAAAAGTGCGATCGTTCGTACGAAGCACCCGAGTACCGCTACATTCTGTCGACCAACGTCGCCGATGCTACCGGTCAGATCTGGCTGAGTGGCTTCAACGATGATGCGACCAAGCTTATCGGTATGACGGCGGGCGAGCTGTGTAAGCTCAAGGACGAAAGCGAGAGCGAGTTCACCGCCGCGCTGCATCGCGCCGCCAATAGGATGTACGTCTTCAACTGCAGGGCCAAGATGGATACCTTTAACGATCAGGCTAGGGTGAGGTATACCATTTCCAGGAGTGCACCCGTCGAGTTTGCCAAGGCGGGCATGGAGTTGGTCGAGGCGATCAAGGCGTATTTGTGAAAATCATGACATTTGTTTTTCTTTCCTTTTTTTTGTGAAGCGTAGTGTAGTAGTTGGTTCAATCAAGTTTGGGGGGGGGGGGGGTTTCTCTCAGTTTCGGGCCCCCAGGAGGGGGGAGGGTGAGTGTGAGGTTTGTGAGCGAATGAAATCGTCGGTAGGTTCGATTGGGTGTTGGGGGGGATTAGATGGAGCAGAGGATTGACAATGCTGTTGGGGGTGGTGGTGGTGGTAGGGGGGTGGGGGTTTAGAAGGCTGCTAGGAGGTCGGCGAGGTCGTCGACTTGTTTTTGGCGTTGGTTGGAAAGGTTTGAATGAATGTTGGACCATTGGAGGATGAATTGGTCTGCGGGGATTTCTTGGCAGGTGAAATCGGCTAGTAGTTCACGCTTTTCTGTGAGAAGGTCTTGGTAGCTCTGTTTGTGGATTAGCGGGAGAGTGAGTTAGTGTGGATCTTTTTGGAATCTGGTTTTGAGGGGGGTTGGGGGTTTGAGAGCTGAGAGCTTACGTAGAAGAGTTGGGAGATATCGTCTAGGGCAAGTTTTGGGTTCCAATTTGAGACTAGCGTTGTGGATTGGGTTTGATGGTCGAGTTGATCGAGAAGGTGAGGGATGTCCAAGTAGATACATGATAGCATTGTGGTTACGATCTCCTCACATCGTTCCAATGTCGTACGTAATCCCATTAATACCCGCTCCTCCTCCTCCTCAGTGTGCTGGCGCCAAGTTCCAAATGCTCGTAAGCTATCACAGGACGATGCAAACGTCAAATCAAACTCCCGTGCCAATCCATCACATCGATTCACTAACCCCAACACAGGATGCACCCAACCGCTAGTAGTAGAAGTAGTAGTAGCCATATCGTTCCCACCCCCTTCCCAAATTCGTCAAATGGGTTTTGGTAGCGTTTGATGGTGTAAGATGGTACACAACTCGTCGAAAAAGAAAAAAAAGTGTCGGCAAAAAGAAGAGCCAAAACACCAACGCCTCCACAAACCCCCGATCCCACCACCACCACCCGATCCCAAACCACTCCCACCATACCAAACAGCACATACCATAACCATATCAATCAATCAATCAAAAATCAAGACATGGGTTTACAAACAAACAAAAAAAAACAAAAAAAAAGAGAACAGGCAAAGCTAAATAACATCACGTCGCCACCAAACTCGCCAGATAATCCTCTGCCGCACACTGAACCATCCCAACCTCGAGCGCCGCTGGATCCCATCCACTCGCCTCCCCCTCCCCCTCCTTACCACCCGCACCTCCTCCACTTACAGAACTACTCGCCAACAACCCAGCCGAGATCGCACGCAACCTCGCCTCCACCCTCTCATTCAACCCAACCGTACGCACAACCGTGCCCAAATTCACCAAGATCCGCGCAAGATTCGTCACCCCGGCCACGATCTCAGTGCGTGCCACCATATGCGTCCTCTGCCTAGCATCCATCCTCCCCTCCTCCTCCTCCCCCCCACACCTACTCGAACCCAGCAACGCATTCACCCCCACCGTCAAAGCTGGCAACCTCGCCGCATACCTCTCCGCCTTCTCCAACGCCACCTCCCGCATCCCCTCCTCCCCCAACAACGCCGCCAACCCGGGCACCTCCCTCGAAGCCGCCACATAATCGATATACAGCGCTGCCCCCTCACCCCACCCCGCCACCTCATCGTGCGCATCACCACCACCATCCATCTCCAGGTAAAACGGACTGAACAGCATCGTCACCAAATCGTGGTCGCCTCGGATGATCGCCTCGGGAGCCAGGTGCACCGCCGCCACATTGTGTGCCGCAACAAAGTTCTTGGCCTTAAGCAGCAGCTGGTACTCGACGTACCGGTCATCGCGCCAACGCGCAGCGTACGCTTGCGCTTCCAACATCCACGCTTCGGGGATCTTGAGCCGTTCCACCAGAAACCTCCGTGCCGAATCGAGCGACTCCACATTGCGCGCCAACAGCGCCTTGATCGACGTCGAGCGCGACTCACTCAGTTCGAGATGAAGCAGGATGAATGCAGACCATTTCCACAGTCCTAGCAACTCAAGTTGGCTCGCGTACGACGACGCCAACGTATCGGCCCGAGCCGAGTTGCCCTGGACCAGCAGCTCCTTGCGTTGTTTCGACGAGGCATCCACCTTGTCACTATCGTCCATCGCCTCGTCGGCCGAGTTGACGCCGAGCTCGATCCGGTCTCCGAAATCGCGACGCTGCAAAACCCGCGAGAGCAGATTATACAGATGCCACGGCAATCTCGCGTCCACATTCGATGGACCAAACGCACACGCATTCAGCGCCGGCTCGAGCCCGTACGTCGCATCCACATACAGCTTGAGCAGCTCGAACAGCGCATCCCGATCATACCCGCCCGGCTTGTGCAACAACTGCCTCAACCGCGTAGCCCCCAAACTCGACTTCTCGCGGTACCACGGCAGCGGCGGCGCGATCCCCACACTCGTCGAAGCCCAAGGCGCAACGTGAGCCTCGTACCGCTCAAAAGCGTGCTCCAGCGGCGCCTCGTACACCGAGTCGTACCAGAGGAACAGTCCGAAGGCACGCTTCCAATCGAGCCCCTCGCAAACCGCAAGATCCCCGACTTGATCAATCGGATCCTTGGTCGTGCGCGAGTCAGTACCTTGCGACACTAGCACGTTGCCCGAAAGCAATTCGTACACCCTCCTGTGATCACGCGTGATGTGAGCATCAACGCCTTCCTTGCGCCAAGTGAGCAATTGCTCGCTGATATCGGCACGCACCTCTTCGTCGCCCCCCGCTTGTGCAATCAGTGTGGCGAGACGAAGATCGCCCGCTTCCAACGCAGCGTTCACCGCCCGCTCCACCTGGTTCCCACTCAGGTAGCTGAACAGCAGAGCGGCTCGACGCGAAGCCGCGATGTGCGAGCGAGCCTCGGTCTCCACTGTGCCCGCCACAGTGTGGCGCAGCCAATCCGATACAGCCGCCTTCCTGCGCATGTTGCGGATCCTCTCTGCAGTCGCCGACGGCGCCCCTTCCGGCAAATGCAGCTCGATCTCATCAAATAGCGCTACACCCAGTCGCCACAGACTCGCCTCGAAGCTTCGGTCCTTGTGCTCGAACGACGCGGCAAAATCGCGGAAGCGCGTCGAAAAGTCCGTGTACGCGACGGGAACACCTTCGTCGTCGATCTCGACGTTGGTATGCTCAAGCTGGACGCCGAGCAGCTTCTCGGCTCGCGCAGCTTCCTCCTTGGCTGTCTCGGCATCCTTGAACAGCTTGACCTTTTCCATCACCAGCGTCGAAGTTGTTGCCGATGCGACCGCCGGCGTCTCAGCCTTTGCGGACGACGAAGAGGCTTCAAGATTGCCATGCACAATCTTACCGTTGTGCACCAGCAACCCATCCGGCCCCCACCCGACTCGGAAACTGCGACCGAGCGACAGACTCGCGTCAAGCATCTCGCCATCCGCCGCCTTGACATCTGACTGCGCCACATCGAGCTTGCGCAGCTTCTTGGCCGGTTGCTGCACCTCCTGCACGCGCTGCTTAACCTCCACAGCGGCTGCATTTGCAGGGGCAGGCTTGCGTTCCTCCTCTTTGGCAGCTGCTGGTGGTGCTGGGGATGTCTTGACGTTAGCAGTGCTATTCGCCGAAGGTCTAAGGTTGAGCGTCTTCTTTTGGCTCAGGCTGGCTCCCATTGGTCTGGCAGGAACGACAGCAGCGGAAGCTAGTTTACTGTCGTCCTGCCCAAAAAAACTCGCCTGCATCACCTGCACGCGGCGCGCCTCTGCAGCATTACCTACGGCCGCCATGGCTCGCGATGGTGTTGCGCTGCCCGCTCGTTCACGTCCTGCTGCGGTGGAGGAAGGAGTGTACTGGCGACGCTGACGCTGCTTAGCGGCCGCGATCGCAGCAGCTTGGCTCGTCTCGTCATCCGTATCCATGTCACCATCATCGAGAGTCCGCAACGGTGGCGGGGCATCGTCGTCATCATCTGCATCGCTGGCGGCGCCGCCAACAACGACAGCATCCTCGTCCGAGAGGTGGTCGTCGTCGTCCGCATTCATGGGAGCAAGACGCTTGCTGGCAGGTCGCTTGGCAGGAATGCCACCACTGCCCTTGGCAGCCTGCTTAGCCGCCGCCGCCGCTGCCGCAGGAGCAGCCTCGTCATCCTCGTCCGAATCGTCGAGGCCGTAGCGACTGAAGTGCTTGACCTTGAACGTCCAAGTGCCGGACTCGGGCTCGAAGTCGACGAACTCGGTTTCGGGCTTGTTCTTGAGTTTGTTGATCATCTGCTTGACACGCGGGTGCTCAGCGTCCTTGATCGGCTCGCGAGTGGCGCGATCGGTAGGCCAGCATGCCTCAAGACTGACACGAGCAGGCACGTTGAGACCGGTGCCCTGCTTGGCCTTGATGCCGGGAACGAACTTGCGCTGAGCGCCGTCCTTGGGGTTACGCGGATCGTAGTCGTCCTCCTCCGGGTAGACAACCACCTCCTTAAGACGGATCTGAACGATACCACCGGGGATGTCGTTGAGATCGTCGATCGAGGTAAGGTCGACGGGCTCGAGGAACTCGATCTGCCCAACACCCTTGCGGCCGACGATAAAGTTGTGCACCTTGGCGAGCTCGTTGTAGTTGGCGGTGCGGAGGGCGGCAAGCGATGGCTCCGTATAGTACTCTCCGGGCTTGCCGGTGGAGGCAGCGGCGCCATGGCTAGCAACGCTGGTGGCGCTTGGCGCAGCGAACGACGACTCGAGGTCGCGGCCTTGGCGAGGCACGCCGGCTTTGGCAGCAGCCGCTGACACGGTCTTCAGAGGCGTCTCATCCACGGCGCTGGGCGAGGCGCCACCAAAGAAGTTGCCACGGCGAGAGGGCAACGAGCTGGCGAAGGAGAGATCGCCTCCACCAGGGCGGACCGACTCGGCGCGCTGCTCAAGAGCAGGACTGAATGTGACACGCGAAGCCGAGCCGGGCGCCGCCGTACCGTTGCGGAAAGCGGACCCAGCCAGTGAGCCGACTGCCGGGCTGGCACCCGAGTCAAAGTGAGGAACGCTGCCGCTGCGACCGACGCGAGAAGCAGTGAAACTGTTCTCACCCGCATCGTCCAGCACCAGACGCTTGGCCGAAGGTCGCGAAACGAAGGCCTGCGACGACAAAGGCTGGCTATACTCGTCGCTCAGACCCTTGAACAGGGCGGGCGAGCCGGCGCGACCTGGAGTGCCGAAGCGTGTGTGAGCACCGGGCGTGCCTTCACGGAACGAGCCAGGCGTGCCCTCACGAACGAAGCTGGAGCTGCCGAGACCGGAGACGCCCGGAGTGGAGCCTCGCAGACGGTTGATCTTGTTGGCGCCACGCGGGCTCGAGCGGAAGGGTGTGGTGAGAGGCGGTTTGTTCTTGGGCGCTACGTTGAAGGGAAGGGTTGCACCGTTGACGATGGATCCGGTCGTTCCGTTGATGGGATTCGAGGCGAAGAGACTGTCGGTGCCGTAGGGGTTGGAATCGAGCGAAGCCTGCACGGTGGGTTGCTGCTGGTTCTGCAGATTGTTCTGCTGCTGTTGATTCTGCTGGCCAAAGAGGCCGCCCGATGCTTGCTGATTCTGAGCACCGCCGAGACCGCCGAAGAGACCGCCTCCAGTGATGCTGTTGTTTGCGCCGCCAAATAGGCCTCCTCCCGTGTTGGAGCCGCCAGCGTTGCCGAACAGCGACGAGCCGCCAGTGTTGGTGGCTCCACCAAAAAGACCCCCGGTTGCACCTGTGTTGGAAGTCTGATTGTTGCCGAAGAGGCCACCGCCGGTGGTGTTGGTTTGCGTGGCACCAAAGCCGGTGCCAAGACCGCCTGCATTCTGCTGCTGGTTGGTTTGGTTGTTGTTGCCGAAGAGCGAAGAGCCAGCGCCTCCGCCGAAGGAGAAGCCGCCGGTAGCGGGCTTGTTAGCGGTGTTGCCAAACAGACCACCACCGGTGGAAGTACCCGCTCCGAATCCAGTGCCGGTTGCTCCGGTCTGGGTGCCAGCCCCACCAAACAGGCCACCGGTAGCGGGCTGAGTACCGGTCTGACCAGCGGGCTTCGCACCAAACAGACCACCACCGAAGCCACCGGTGGTGGCCGTCTGCCCAGCCTGCTGGTTGTTGTTGGCGCCAAAGCTGAAACCTCCAGCGGTACCCGTTGCACCAGTTGCGGTATTGTTGGTGTTGCCGAACAGACCGCCGCTGGGCTGGGTGGTGTTGGCACCGCCGAAGAGACCGCCAGTGGCAGGGGCAGCTGTGGTGCCAGTGGTAGCACCCGAAGTAGCGCCAAAACCTCCACCTGCACCGAAGCCGAAGGCAGGCTTGTTTTGAGTGGCAGCGTTGTTGGCACCAAAGCCGCCAAAGGTGTTGGTTGTACCGGCTGTCTGGCCTGGCTGGCTGGTAGAGTTGCCGAAGAGGCCCCCGGTGGCGGGCTTGGCTCCAAACGAGAAGCCGCCGGCGGTGCCGGTGGTGGTGGTAGCACCGAAACCGGTCTGACCTGCTTGCTGGTTTGTGTTGGCACCGAAGCCGAAACCGGTGGTACCGGTCTGAGCTGGTTGAGTAGTTGAGGCGCCGAAACCAAAGGCAGGCTTATTTTGGGTAGCAGCGTTGTTGTTGGCGCCGAAAGTGAAGCCGGTGTTGGCGGCGGGCTGCTGTGGTTGAGCGCCAAAAGCAAAAGAGGAGCCAGGCTGCTGCTGGTTCTGCTGCTGACCGAAGAGACCGCCAGTCTGGGGTTGGTTGTTCTGTTGGCCGAAAAGACCACCGCCGGTAGTAGAAGCGCCAAAGCCGGTCGCAGCAGGTTTGGCACCAAAGAGGCCACCAGACAGCTGCTGGTTGTTTTGCTGTCCGAACAGACCGCCAGTCTGTTGCTGCTGCTGCTGAGGAGGCTGACCAAAGAGACCACCTGTGGAGGGTGTCTGGGTCGCACCGAACCCAGTCGCCGGCTGCTGTGGCTGACCAAAGGCGCCGGTGGTGTTGTTGTTGGCGCCAAAGCCGAAGCCGGTAGAGGGAGCGGCGGCGGCACCTGGACCGGTGTTGCCTTTGGAACGTCCCTGCTGGTAGTCGATGAGACGAAGCTCTTCGATGCTGTGATGGCTGTAGGCGGGCATGACGGTGATGGACTGCTGAACATCCCAGTTCTTGCGATCCTTGTTGTGTTCGGTGGGCGTTAGATCTTCGCGGACAGGATCGTATGGAACGGTAGCAGTGCCTTGGGTGATCTGAGCAGGAGTGGCGCCGGGAGCGGGTTGGCCAAAGGCGCCAGTGGTAGCACCGAAGCCGGTTGCAGCGGGTTGCTGTGGTTGCTGACCAAAGAGACCACCCGTGGCGGGGGCGGCGGCACCGAACGTGGACGAGCCAAAGCCACCAGTTGCTGGTTGCTGCTGCGCGGGAGTAGAGCCGAAAGTGAAGGAGCTGGTTGGAGCATTTGAGTTGGAGGCGCCGAGGCCGCCGAAGCCTGTGGTGGTAGTGGGACGGGCGCCGAAAGCGCCGCCGGTGGAAGCATTGTTGGCTGCACCAAAGCCACCAAAGGCTGGTGTCTGGGCCTGGTTCTGCTGCTGGCCAAAGAGACCGCCGCCAGTCTGTGCGGCTGGCTGAGCTGCGCCAAAGCCACCTGTGGACCCGAAACCTGTCAACGAACCAACCAAAAAAAAGGGGGGGGGGCAATGAGTACGCTTGCAGTGACGAACGGTTGTCTGAAAGGAGCTCTTGTCGGTGGTGTTACTTACCTGTGCTGGCACCGAAGCCTGTCTGAGCGGGTGTTGTTGTCTGAGCTGCTTGGCCAAAGAGACCACCCGCGGGCTGCTGCTGCTGCTGCTGTTGTTGTTGTTGTTGTTGCTGCTGCTGCTGCTGATTGTTCTGCTGGCCAAAGCCGCTGAAACCGGAAGAACCAAACATGTCGACAAAGGGTGATTGCTGGCGCCGAGGGTAGGCAGAATGCAGCTCGCTATACTAAGCAGATCCGGGTGCTGGATGGCTCGAGAACGATCGAACAAATCGAGGATGTACGTCGTTGGCTAGGAGCAGGCGAATCCAAGGATCTATGCGTGTGGATAGGAACGAGGCTGATCGGAGTCGAGCGTCGCGTCGCGACACGGTAGAGGGTATCGGTAGAATGCCCAAGTATGAGTGAAGAGGGAAAAGCAAAAGAAGGAACGACAAAGAAGAGAGAGGAGATGATGAGAGTGTTGAATGGTGAGCTGAGCACAAAGCGATGATGAGCAGCAAATATTCATTTTCATGGAATTCGGCGCAAATCCAAAACAGCCAAAATCGAAGGTCAGTGCTTTGCTTTGCTTTGCTTTGGCACTCTCTCTCTCTCTCTCTCTCTCTCTCTCTGAAATCACGCTCTGCAACCGCGCTCTCTTTTTGTTCATTTTTGGAAGATCACACACATCCTTGTCTCGTTCGCGTCTGTGACACGCAACGCTCGCTGTTGTGCCCGATTTCACCGATCTTACAGTACAGTACGTCTCGAAATGCGATCACCAACAACCCGCTTGAAATATTGTCTTCGGATACCGGAATTCAATTCCACTGCGCCAAATCCAAAAAAGTGGAGCTGAGCTCGCCTTGTTGCCCAACTTTTCTCTCCGACTCTATGTCTCTCACGTCCATACGGTCGCAATCATGTCGAAAGCCTCCTCATCCGCTGCAGGAGCATCTAGCGGTGGCGTAGGGCCGAGCCGTCGTACGTGGGACAAGGATGAATTCTCACACAAAGCCCTGTCTCGCGAGAAACGTCAAGCTGAACTAGACCTCCTCAACGCCCAACGTCGCTCCCAAGGCCTTCCCCCGCTCAAACGGCTCAAATCCAATCAACCCGAACCCGAACTCGCCATGCAACAACGTCGTGCACCACTTGGTCTCGAAGCAAACGAGGGAAAGACACTCATGCTCGATCTCGCCGACACCAACGCTCAATCCGGTCCAGGTTTTTACTGCCAAGTATGTAACAAGTTGCTAAAAGACAACCTGGCGTATTTGGACCATATCAATGGCAGGGTTCACTTGATGCGCATTGGGCAGTCGACGCAGCAGGATAGGGCCACTCTGCAACAGGTCAGGGACATGTTGGACGAGTTGAGGACGACACGGTTTCGAGCGGATGCGGGCAAGCCTTTGCAGTACGACTTTGACGAGAGGTTAAAGCAAATAGCTCAACTCGAGGACAAGGAGAGGGAGGAAAAGAGGAGGAAGAGAAGAGAATACAAGCAGCTTAGCAAGTCGCGCGTGACACAGCAACAACATGTCAAAGGTGATGCCGACAACGACGCTGAGGCTGCCATGATGGCTGCTATGGGCTTCGGCGGCTTCGGCTCGTCCAAAAAGCGCTAGTCATCGCACATCTTCATCCACACATATACCCAACTTGCTTCTTTCAATCCTTTTTCCAACCATGTACCATCACCATTATAGCATTTACCCCATCTGTATCCGCCTAGCACTCGATCGATTGGACCCAACACACACGACTGAGCAGGTTTAGTAAACGCACACTGATAATTTGGCTTCTTTTTTTTTTTACCACAACGTATCGAAAAGGTCTAGTCGTCGTCTAAGCCCAGGCGAGGGTGAGCATGAACTTGTCCTCACCCACCTCCTGTTCTTCCTGCAGAATCACCTTTGCATCCGACTTCTTATCAGACTCTGGCAACGGCTTCCTCCTGAGCGCCTTCATAAACGTCTCCTGCTGGCTCTCGATGCACTCTGCCAACGCCTCGCCCACCCCTTGACCGAACGAGTAGAAAGCATCCACTTCGTCCGTCGCCACCAAACCAGCCTTCTTCCTCAACCTCTGAATCCTGTTGACCACCTCCCTGGCCGTACCCTCCATCTGCAATTCGGGCCTCGGCTGCACATCGAGCAGAACCACCACATTGCCATCCGTGTTGGACTCAAACGATCCCTCCACCTCGTTGGTTTCGACGTAGCGAATAACACGCAGATCGCCTTCCACCAGGTCCACACCGGCAACATTGAGCTGGCCCGTCTCCATGTACGACTTGGCCTCGGCCGACGTCACCGTCTCGAGACCCTTGCGCACCTTGCCGACATCCTTGCGCAGCTTACGACCCAGCACTGGCCAATCGGCGAACAGCTTGAAGCGCACACCGCACTTGGCCTCATCCGACGACAGAACAAGATCGCGAACGTTGAGCTCCTCCTTAACATAGTCGGCCAGCGACTCGACATCGTCAAGATACTGCTTTTCCGTGTGGAACACAACGAGCTCCTTGAGCGGTACGCGGATGGCCAAGTTGTGGTTCACGCGGATCACACGACCCAGCTCGATCACCGACTGCAGCGCCCTGAACTGCCTCTGAATCACAGCGTCAAAGTACGACTCGTTGACCGTCGGGAACGGCAGGAAGTGCACACTGCGGTAATCCTCCTTGTCGCTCGCCGCCGGGCTCGGCAAAAACTTGCGCAAGCCCTGGTACAGGTTCTCGCTCAAGAACGGCGTAAACGGCGCCAACGTACGGCACAGCGTGTACAGCGTCTCGAACAGCGAATTGAGAGCAGCCTTGGTGTCTTGCACGCCGTTCTCGCCCTTCAAACGACGACGGTTGAAGCGAATGTACCAGTTGGTCAGTTCGTCAATCAGGTCGCCCAGCCGAGGCATGACGGTATACAGACGGTAAGCCGCCATCTCGTCCTGGATGAGTTTGATAAGCGTCTGGCAACGAGCCAGGATCCATCGATCCATGACGTTGGACGAGGTGGGTGCCGTCTCGTCGTAGACAAACTTGATGCCGTGGTCCTTCTCGAGCAGGTTGACCGAGCCGAGGAAGAAGCGGAACGAGTTGAGCCACGGCAAGAAAGCGGACGAGACCACTTCCTTGACACCCTCTTCCTTGAAGCGCAGATTCTCGGCACGTACAACGGGCGAGTTGATGAGGTAGAGACGCACAGCATCCGCACCGTACTGGTTGATGAGCAGGTTGGGGTCCGGGTAGTTTCGGAGCGACTTGCTCATCTTCTTACCGTCCGCAGCGGCGACGAGACCCGTGACGATGAGGTTCTTCCAGGGCGCAGTGTCGAAGAGGTGGGTTCCCAAGATGAGAAGCGTGTAGAACCAACCACGCGTCTGGTCGAGACCTTCCGAGATAAAGTCGGCGGGGAACGACTTTTCGAATTTCTCCTTGTTCTCGAACGGGTAGTGGGCCTGAGCATAAGGCATGGAACCCGACTCGAACCAGCAGTCAAACACTTCCTCGACGAGCTTGAGCTGACCTTTGCCCTTTTGCGAAGGGATGGTGATGTGCTGGATCTTGTCCTTGTGCAAGTCGGTGATACCCGAGACGCCGGAAAGCTTTTCGAGTTGCTCGACCGAGCCGACACAGACGACCTCGTCCATGTCGTCACTGCACCACAGCGGTAGCGGGGTACCCCAGTATCGGTTCCTGCTGATGTTCCAGTCACGGGCGTTGGCGATCCAGCTTCCGAATCGGCCCTCACCGACCTGCTGAGGAACCCAGAGAGTCTGCTTGTTGTTCTTGACGAGCTTTTCAACTGCAGGCTCGACGCGGACAAACCACGAAGGAATGGCCTTGTAGATGAGCGGCGTACCGGATCTCCAGCAGAATGGATACTGATGGGTCAACGTGGACTGAACGATGAGACGACCGCGGGCCTTGAGATCCTTCTGAATAGCCTTGTCGGCCTCCTTGACATGGACGCCCTGGTAGTCCGGTACTTCCTTGGTGTATCGGCCGGCCTCGTCGACTGGGTTGGGAGGCGTCTCATCGCGGGTGATGACGCCATGGGCGATGGCAACGCGGTGATCGTCGTCACCAAATGCGGGAGCCTGATGAACGATACCGGTACCTGCATCCGAGGTGACGTAGGTGTCGGAAAGGACGCGGAAGGCGCGGTCCTTGAAGCGCTGCTCAAAGTAAGGGAAGATGGGCTGGTATTTGATGCCGACGAGATCCTTGCCCTTGAAGGTTTCGAGCTTCTGGAACTTGGCCTTTTTGGGATCCTTGTAGAGGGTAGTCAAGAGGTCCTCGTGGAGGATAAAGTTGATATCACGCTCGTCATCGTGGATCTTGACGTAGTTGAAGTCGGGGTGGACGCAAAGACCCAGGTTGGAGGGCAGAGTCCAAGGGGTGGTGGTCCATGCGAGGAAAGCAGTCTTGGGGTCGTCTACGAGAGGGAAGCTGACGGTGACCGCGGGATCCTGCACCTCGCGATAGTCGAGACCGGCCTCGAAGTTGGAGAGAGGAGTGGTGCAAGCAGTGGAGTAAGGCATGACACGGATGCCCTGGTAGACGAGACCCTTGTCGAAGAGGGTCTTGAAAACCCACCAGACCGACTCCATGTAGGTGAGATCCATGGTCTTGTAACCGTTGTCGAAATCGATCCATCGTCCCATACGTTCTACAATGTTTCTCCATTCGGTCTGGTAGGTCATGACGATGGCCTTGCACTCTGCGTTGTATTTGTCGATGCCCATGGCCATGACATCGTCTTTGCCCTTGATGCCAAGCTTCTTGTCAATCTCGTGTTCGACGGGGAGACCGTGGCAATCCCAACCGAAGCGACGATCGACGTAGTGACCAGTTGCGTGGGCGTATCGGGTGACGACATCCTTTACGGTACCTTGGAGGAGATGGCCGTAGTGAGGGAGACCGGTGGCAAAGGGAGGACCATCGTAGAAGCTGTAGGGTTTCCTTCCTTGACTCTGTTTGAGCGAGGTCTTGAAGGCGTCGATGGCACGCCAGTATCGGATGACTTTTTCCTCCTGGTTGGAGAAGTTGAAGGGAGCTGAGACCTCGTGGTCGCCGAAAACGGCGTTGGGGTCATTTGTTGTATCCGCCATGATGTATATATGAGCAGCGTAACGACTACCTAGCTTAGCTGGAGCTGAAGCTAAAGCAGGTAGAGGAGCGATGCGTTTCCAATGTTTTTCACTGAATGGAGGATGGTGGCCAAGGAGGAAGAAGCAACAATGGTCAAGTGACTCGGACCACTCAGAAAGCTCGACTGAGCGCAACCAAAGAAAGGAACAAATCAACCCAAACCCAAACCAAAAAGCCGCTGCGCTTTCTTTTCTCTCAACAAGAATCAATCGATCCAACACAATAATTTCACTTTTCGAGTCAGTTGCCAAACACTCTCGTGCGGCAAGTAAAATAAAAAAAATTGTTAACCTTTCATTAAGTAACAGTTGTAAAGCAAAAATCTTTTGAGACCAACACCTTTTTAAAAAAGCTCCGCCGGGATTGTATGCACGTCAATATAATAATGCTGTGCAACCACCAAAAAGAAAAAAAAAGGGGAGCGCTTGGTTCGCACGAGCCTCGTCCCCGCCAGCTTCCAGCCTACTTGCATTGTTCGCTCGAGCCCTATCATCCCTTTGTCACCCCTCTCTGACACTGCAACGTATCAGCACATCCCACGTCGCAACGCTCATCCTCCCATCCACATCTCCTCCTAGTCTCTACTTACGTTGGTTCCTGAACAACACCTGATTTCGCCTCGTCCATCCCGCTCTCCTACAATTCATCGAGCAGCTCTCGTAGTTCTAGTCTCGTGATCTCTATACGGCGACATCTTTTGCTCTCGACTCATTTGAGCACGACTGCAGTCCAACATGTCTGGCAGCGCAGACGCAGTCGAGGCCGCCATACTCCACGGTGTCGATGCTCATCCGACTTCTTCGTACCGCGAGGACCGTCGAGCCGCAGCCGGCAATTCAGACGCAGATACACCCAACACAGACGACGAGCTAGGCTCTGACCTTCCCAACGACGATGACGACGACGACTTCTACCGCTCCGACGATGATGGAGGACCTTCACAAGCACGAACAGCCTCCGCCAGCACTGGTGCGGATGGTAGCGGTGGAGTCAAAGGCCTGCACTCGTCCCTTACAGCTACGCGCGGCGAACAAGGTGCCACCAATACGGGTCCCAAGGGCGTGCTTCGTGATCGCCAACTGCGTGCAGCGCAAGAATCTGCTGCCCGCTCTGCCAAGATCCACGCCACCAACCGACGCATGGAGGGTCTCGCTCTCACCTCCGAGACATACACCGAACAGATGGAGCGAGAGAGGCGCGACCAAGCACAACGGTTGCAACGCGAGAACGAATCTAGCGACGACGAGGGCGTGAGTCGCGAAGCTATTGCCGACCTGCAAGCCAAGGAGAGACGTAGGGAGATGCGCATCGCCGAAATCAAATCCTTGCACGATGCAAAGCACACCGCCATGATCTCGGGTCAAACGGCTACACATCCCGAGGTGGGCGCTTCCGATCGATGGTTCGGCCATCTGCGCGAAGTCGACGAGCGCGGCTACGTCTCAGCCATCGAAAACGAACACAGCACCATCCCTGTCGTGATCCACATCTACTCGAAAGCGGTGCAACAGTGCAACATCCTCACCTCGGCATTGGTGTCGTTAGCGCGTCAGTATCCCCGAACCAAATTCCTCCAAGTCCAAGCCGCCGCCATCGGGTTTGGCAAATCCACACAGGATAGCCAAGACGACGACGAGCAGGAATACGACGAGTTCGATCCCAAGATGCTCCAAGTGCTACCAACCGTGTTGGTGTACAAGGCTGGATCGCTTGTGGCCAACTTGGTGCGGATTGATCTGGATCCCAAATGGGGTTTGGGTCGCCAACAGGATGTAAGGGATCTCTTGGAATCCTATGACGCTTTGGTAGGTACTCAATCTTCGAGCGCTACGTCGGCAAAACTTTGTCGTCATGCAGACTTTGATGACGATGAATTTTGATAGGGTGGGGGAACGGAAGGGGGGGGGGGGGGGGAAGGGTTGTAGCCATTGAACATTCCAATCCACACGCATCAATCTCAACTCATGCAACCACATTTTTTCCAGTCTGCCAAAACACTAACCCTGATAACGAATGGAAGATGCTTTTCTTTCTCTTGAGATCCATCTATACTGAAGAGCAACACCAACACGAGAAGCAAGCCGGTGGCGGATGGATTTAGGCTTGAGAAGCGACCCATTTCCTAGCGTTTTCAAACATCCTGAACCATGGACCCTTACCCTGCCAACCCTTTTCGCCCTTGACGTACGCAGTGGCCGGAGCCCAGCTCATGCTGGTCAGAGCCACCCCACGTTCCGGATGAGGCATCAACGCCAACACCCTACCTTTATTAGCCGTGATCGCAGTGATCCCCTCGGGACTACCGTTGGGGTTGATGGGATACCTCTGATCCACATACTGCATTGCCACCTGTCGCTTTGCCTTGATGGCTTGCAAATCGGCGTGGTTTCTGAACGATGCCCTACCCTCACCATGCGCGATGATCGCAGGCAGAACCGAACCCGCCATATCCGATAGGAAGATCGACTGTTTACCCCCAGTCTCGGTGATCTCGACCATCGAGAGTCGACCCTCGAAACGACCCGACTCGTTGGCCTTGAACAACGGCCAGTGTTCAGCTTCCGGGATC
Source organism: Anthracocystis setariae (assembly GCA_928724745.1). NCBI lineage: Eukaryota > Fungi > Basidiomycota > Ustilaginomycetes > Ustilaginales > Ustilaginaceae > Anthracocystis > Anthracocystis setariae. Next base: position 632,410 of record CAKMXJ010000006.1, on the reverse strand, counting down.
AAACCCGCTGCACCGAGCTGCGATAGAAGCTGACAACCATTGCACACGCCCAATGCAAACGTGTCGTTGCGCTTCTGGAAGAATTCAACAAACTGCTCGCGAACGCTGGGGTTGAGCAAAATCGATTTGGCCCAACCACTGCCAGCTCCAAGCACATCACCGAACGAGAAACCACCGCACGCCGCAAGCCCGACAAACTGGTCCAGCGTCACGCGTCCCTCAACAAGATCCGACATGTGAACATCGACAGCGCAGAAGCCAGCACGAGTAAACGCCCAAGCCATCTCGATCTGTCCATTGACACCCTGCTCTCGAAGGATTGCCACCTTGGGGCGCGTCTCGAGAGGCGCCGTGACCACCTGTGCGCCAACGACGTCCTCGCGCGGGTCGTACGTCAGATCGTAACGAAGCGCAGCCGCCGAGTTAGCCTCATCCGTGATCAGGCTATACTCCACCGCGGCTGTCTCCGGGTTATCACGCAGACTCTGCATGCGGAACGATGTCTCGGCCCATGCCTTCTGCAGCGTAGCCCGAGTCGACACGAGCAGCGGCTGCGATCGAACAATCACCTTGATCTCCTGCGATTGCGCACTGACCCGTCCAATCACATGAAGGTTGTTCGACGGCACACCGGCAGCCGTGAGCACCGCCGAGACCGCCTTAACATCGCCCGACTTGACCTGCATGACCGCACCGAGCTCCTCGTTGAACAGTGCAGCAACAGGGTCGCCAAGCTCGGCATCGAGTGCATCGACAAAGATCTCGGCACCACAGTGACCAGCGAAACACATTTCGAGCACTGCCGTGATCAATCCACCATCCGAACGGTCGTGGTACGCGAGAACCAAACTGCCCTCATCGCGCTTCTGGACGCGCAGCTGCTTGAGCGTGTAACAAGCCTCGAAGAACGCCTTGAGCACCGCAGCGTCCTCAACGTCAGGAGCCTCGTGGCCAAGTTGGCGGAACACCTGGGCGAGACACGAACCACCGAGACGCTGCTTGCCGCCAGCCAGGTCGACGAAGAGCAGCACCGTATCCTCGACATCGGTGCGCAGCTGAGGAGTCCAGGTGAGGTTGACATCGTCGACAGGACCGAACGCGGTCACTGTGAGCGACAGCGGGGCGGTGACCTCGTTCTTGTCACCCTCCGGCGACTCCCACGCCATCTTCATCGACATGGAGTCCTTGCCGACGGGGATGGCAAGCCCGAGCTTGGGGCAAAGGTCGAGACCGATCGCCTGAACGGCCTCGTACAGGCGAGCGCCTTCGTCCGAGTGGTTGGCAGCACACATCCAGTTGGCCGAAAGCTTGATTCGCTCGAGACTCTCGATGCTAGAAGCGACAATGTTGGTGAGCGATTCGGCGACCGCCATGCGAGCCGAGGCGGCGGCGCTGATCAGAGCAAGAGGAGTGCGCTCGCCAGAAGCGACCGCTTCACCGGTGACACTCTCGTCGAAACCGAACGAGGTACGCGTCACAGCGACGTCGGCGACGGGAACCTGGTACGGACCCACCATCTGGTCGCGGACGACGAGCCCGGTGATGCTGCGGTCGCCAATCGTGATGAGGAAGTTCTTGGAGGCAACCGTAGGCAGGTGGAGGACGCGGTCGACCGCCTCGGCAAACATCTTGACGGGGTCGTCCTTGATGTTGGGGAGATACGAAGTGAGGGTCGAGTCGAAGGGGATGCGGAGCGGCTGCTTGCTCTGAGCCTGACGGGCAATCTTGGGAGGCTTGCCGAACAGGATGGGCATGGGAAGGTGAATCGGGGTACCGCCGAGCAGACGATCAGTGACGACGAGCTCCTGCTCGATGGTCGCGCGACCGACCACCGAGTAAGGGCATCGTTCACGCTTGGCAATCGCCTCGAAGCGGGGAAGGTCCTCAGCGCTGACGGCAAGAACGTATCGCTCCTGCGACTCGTTGCACCAAATCTCCATGGGACTCATCGACGGGTCATCGACGAGAACGTCACGAATCTCGAAGCGGGCACCGAGACCAGCGTCATGAACGAGCTCGGGGAGGGCGTTGCTGAGACCACCAGCACCCACATCGTGAATCGACTGGATGGGGTTGCCCTGGCCGACCTGGCCCTCAATCACACCGGGGGCATCGCTGAGAGCAGTGCAGGCATCGATGACCTGCTGGCATCGCCTCTGCATCTCGGGGTTGTCGCGCTGAACCGAGGCAAAATCGAGGTCAGCACGCGAAGAGCTGCCGCTAGCCATGGAAGAGGCAGCACCACCACCAAGACCGATGAGCATACCGGGGCCACCGAGGACGATGATGGCGGCGTCAGGAGTGATCCTGGACTTAAGGGCGTTCTTGGGACGAACGTTACCGAGACCGCCGGCGAGCATGATAGGCTTGTGGTATCCGCGGACCTCGGAGCCGTCCTCGGTGGGGACGCGTTCGGACCAGGTTCGCCAGAAACCGCTGAGACCGGGACGACCGAATTCGTTGTTGAAGGCAGAGCTTCCCAGAGGACCATCGATCATGATATCGTAGGCGCTCGAGATGTGGGCAGGTTTACCGAAATCCTCCTCCCAGGGCTGACGACCGTCGCCGTCGAGAAGCAAGTTGCTGGTCATAAAGCCAACGAGACCCGCCTTGGGCTTGGAGCCACGGCCGACGGCACCCTCGTCACGGATCTCACCACCGGAGCCGGTGGCGGCACCGGGAAAAGGAGACACGGCAGTGGGGTGGTTGTGGGTCTCGACCTTGGCGAGGAAAGGCATGGGCTCCTTGACACCCTGGTAGACGGTGAGTGCACCCACAGGGGACGGGGCGAAACGGGTGGCCTCGTAACCTTGAATGACAGCCGCATTGTCCGAGTAGGCGCTGATGGTGTGCTGGGGGTGGAGCTTGTGCGTGTTGCGGATCATGCCGAACAGAGTGTTGGGCATGTCTTTGCCGTCGATGGTCCAGTCGGCGTTGAAGATCTTGTGTCGGCAGTGCTCGGAGTTGACTTGGGCAAACATGAAGAGTTCGACATCGGTGGGGTTGCGACGAAGAGCATCGGAGCCATCGGCGCTTCCAGCAACGAAGGCGTCGACGAGGTAGTCGATCTCATCGTTGGCAAGAGCCAGACCGAGTCGCTCGTTGGCTTCAACGAGACGCTGCTTGGCCACCTGACGGTCCGAGGTACCATCGGCACCAAGGAGATCGACATGCTTGAGCTGGCCGGGCTGGGCCTTGTGGAAGAGAGCATCGGCGGTGGGGGGAACGGCAGAGATGAACTGGGTCATGCGGTCGTAGAGAAGATCGTGCACGCGAGCAATGTCGGCAGCCTCGAGGGAAGCGGAAGCGGAAGCGGCAGGCTGGAGAACGAAGGCGATACCGCGCTCGATGCGGTCGACGTGGTCCTTGAGCGTGCACATGCGGGCAATGTCAGTCGCCTTGCTGGACCAGGGAGAGATGCTTCCAGGACGCGGGAGGACGAAGAGAACGGTGTGAGCGGGGTTCTGGGCACCACCACCAGCAAGCACGCTCTGGATGGCAGGACGGGTGTGGGCGAGTTCCACATTGTCGCCGTAGACGAGCAAGCTATCGAGGACGCTACGCTGGGGGCTGCTAACGTCGTCCAAAACAGCCTGAGCTTGTTCGGAGGCAGGATTGACAAAGTGGACGTAGAGAGCATCGATGGAAGCGAGCTTTCCACCCAGCTTGGCATTGGCCCTCTCCAAGAGCTGAGTGCGCTTAGAGGGGTGGAGGAGGGAGGAACCGACCAAAGACAACATGGTGCTGGCAAAAGTGTTGGGAAGCAAGGTCGGTGAAAGAGTGAAAGAGCGTAGGATAGGGGGCAAATCGCTACTAAACGTAGAGATGCTGTCGCACAGGTGTTAGACGAACGATAGCGATGGCCACCTGAGACCAACCAGGAAGCAGTGCGAAGTCGAGCAAGGCAAGGCAAGCAGGGAAAGATGTTAGAAGCTGCGCAATTGAGCAGGAATAGGACTAGAATGATCCTCACGTTGTCAATGGAAAAGGACGCCTCAAGGAGCGAGAACGACAGAGGATGCAGGGAGCAAGGCCTTGGAAGGGATGATATTGAATAGCGCGACGTCGAAAGCAGGATGAACAGAGGCGGAAGACACCAATGTACAGTGCTGCTTGACGATGGGAGTCGAGAGGTGCAGAAGGGGTGGACTGCCCTCCTATCAAGTCAAGAGGCAAGGAGCAACGATGCTGACCGCTTTGCTCTTTGTTGACGTTTTGGTTGGACCACGCCACGAAGAACGGGCGCCGCTTTGCGAAGGAAGGACAAAAAAAAAAAAAAAAAAAAAAATGAGTCAAAATGACTTTTTTTTTTTTTTTTTTTTTTGATGCACCCAATTTTTCGAGGGTCTGTGCAGTTTCTCGCACGAAACGATTCTTAACCAACTCAGCCCACCTATCTCCGAAATCCGAACATTTTTTCCCCATCAGACCCTAATGCCCTGATGCTACTTTGGTCCATTCAACACCACCACCATCAAGTCCATCAACAAACACCGTTCCAAAACTTGGGGATACGCTAGCAAATATGGACACATCCACGGATGCTGATGCCGGAGCTGCACCCACCGTCGTCTTCAAGCGAAAGCGCGGTCCAGCCGCACGTGGCTCCAACACCTCCACATCCACCAGCACCGGTGCTTCTTGCTCTTTCAGTAGTAATCTCGCTGGACCTTCGAGAGCTTCGCATAGCATCCACCCTCGAACATCAGGCCGTCCGAACAGCGATAACTCGGATGACGATGCGTCTTCTTCCGCCGTTGTGATCAAGAAAAAGAAAAAGAACACCAACCCACTCGTCCAGTCCACCGGCACAGTCTCGCGCAAAAAGCTCGGCGGCACAGCCAGCGATTCAGACGACGACTACGCTGTCGAGTCGGACACATATCCACGTAGCATCTCCCGCTCTGACGATCCTACAAGCACGGCTAAGGATAGTCTTGCTAGAATCCGCGATGATGCCACCCGGCATAGCAATTGGGACCTTGAAACCGACGTTGCCTCTTGCTCGTCCACCACCCAGCCTGCCAAGGGTAGCAATTCGGACGGTCTGTATCGGGGTGCCAAAGGCTATACGTCCTACATGAGCGAACGTGATGACGGCACGTCGTCGAAAATGCGTTCGCGCGGCCCCATCAAACAAACCACCACCGTGCGCACCACTTGGCTTATGGACTACCAACCCGACATTTGCAAGGACTACAAGGAAACCGGTTACTGCGGCTTTGGAGATACGTGCAAGTTTCTTCACGATCGATCCGATTATCTGGCTGGTTGGCAACTTGACGTTCTACCCAACACCGTATCGAGGACGCGGCGCGAGGATGTGCTGCTTTCCGATCACGAATCGGATGACAATGTCGAGGAGGTGCCGTTCGCATGTTTGATCTGTAGAAAGCCTTTTACGGATCCAGTGGTGACGAGGTGTGGGCATTACTTTTGTTCAGCTTGTGCGCTGACGAGGTTTAGGGCGAATCCAAAGTGTTTTGCGTGCGGTAAGCAGACCGTAGGGCTGTTTAATTCCGCGACAAAGGTGATCGACAGGATGCAAAGCGTTAACAAGGTGAGGCAGGAGCAGAGGAGGGATAGGATGCGGTGGAAGGCGTTGGCAGACGATGAGGTAGAGGAGAAGATGGATGAATGATGACAAAATGGAGGCGCGACCATTCAGCTCTCGCAAATCACCACGATCGCATAACTCTCACACTTACTTCTCTAGCGTAGAACGCTTTATCCCCCCCCTGTTCGATTAATTCCGCTTCTCTTCCAAAGAGATCATCCCCCGAAAAGGAACCACTTATCATCGAACAGTTGCAACGCTATAAAAGGAGGCGCGCGTTCTACCTCTCCTTGTCTACCAAGGAGTGAGAGAGAGAGTAGAGTTGGTAGGTGTACTTCTGGCCTAAATCTCTTTCTGTACCCGCTTTTTTCCCCCTGAATATTCCATCATACAGTAAGTTAGAGTAGTACAGTAGTAGTGATGATACAAAGGCGCACACTATTGCACGCCATGGTTATTCAAGCCGAGATTTGCAAATGCGACCAACCCGCCTGTTTCGCTCTTGACAATATGCTTTGACGTCTGGACCTCTTCCCCGCTGTGTCCCGTGGCCCTTCTGGAGCGGGGCAAATTGTTTAGCAACGAGGCGGTTACTTCGCCGGCTCGGTGGGCTACGATGGAGAGCAGGCTATCCGACAGACCGTGCGTGTTCTCGTTTCCGCCCAACACGTACAGTGACGGTTCGGCGAGGTCGGAGGCGGTAGCGAGATTGTCTTGGCTCGCCAACGTTTGTTGCGACGATGTTGATGAGGCATCGCTTGCTGCGCCGGGAGACGACTTGCCACTACGTAGTGCGTGACGCATCGCCGAGTTGGCCACCAAACGATAATCCCTTGTGATCCCACGCAGATTCTCGCGCTTGCGTTCGATCACTTCGTCATCCTCGATATCAACCAGCTTAGCCACCTCGTCCTCCTCGACGCTCGTATCGCGAGCGACCCACTCGCTATTCAACGCTGGATAGAAAGCCTTGAGCGGTTCCAAAAACGCCATCATAGCTGGCGATCGTACGAACCCAGTCCCCACAAACACAGCATCAAAACGCACCTTTTCGAGCCTCCCATTGCGCAAATTGTCACGCAGCACCAACTCAACCCCCTCCTCGACTACATGGACACTGTCGACCTCGGTGCAGCGGCGCATCTCCATGCGCCCCGCTTCCTTCTCCGAGGCGTCTTGCAGCTCCTCGGGAAGCTGAACCTCGTACTTGTCATACATAGTATCATGCAGCTCGTTGAGCAGATCCGTGCGTACCACCGAGTAGTTGGTGCGCTTGAATTCCTGCACCCATTTGCGACGTTGCCTCTCGCTGGCTTGCCAGAATTCGTCGGTGCGCTCGGGATCGAAAGCGGCCGAGTTGATGAAACCTGTATCATCGGACGGCACCAGCGCAGACGCGCGGAAGATCATGGTGACAATGGCGGTGGGGAAACGCGAGTGAAGGTTCATAAACATTTCGGTCGACGACTGGCCAGCACCAATGACAGCCAGACGGATTCGAGACGAATCATGGTGCTTGGAAGCGGCAGCAGCAAGACGTTCTGCGGCAATCTGGTGCAGCTTGGGCTCGAGTGACTCGAGAGAAGGGACATAGGTGCCAGAGTGGACGATGCGATGGATCGACTCGGCATTGGCGAATTGCTGGGCGTAAGCAGCCTCGAAAGCAGGCGGAAGCTTGGGAACACCACCGACAGCCACCGAGAGGTTGCGGGCGTAGCGGGTGACCACTTGGCTAGTAGCCTGATCGCGGGTGCGAACGCGGTAGAGGCAGAGTGCTTCGGCCTGCTCACCACTAGCGGGTCGAACGGCAACGGTGTCCTGTTTGGCATCGGATCCGGACGAAGCCAGGGTGAGAGGCTCGATCGAAACCACGTCTTGGCCGTACGAAACGGCATCGCTCATGCGGCGTGCAGCCCATGCGAGGTAGGACGTCCATTCGCGACGGCTGGGAACGCTTTGCTGCTTGTTGATGTAGCGAGCAAGACGACCATGGGAATGCAGGTAATTGAAGAAGCTGTAGGTCGAGGTGGGGTCACGCAAGGTGACTAGATCTTTGAGGGGCGAGACTTGAAGCTGCGAGCCGGGAAGCAGGAGCGCTGGATGCCAGGCAAAGTGGGAGCGCTTCTCGAGAAAGTGAGACTTGAAGTTGGTTTCGTTGGCCTCGGCCGACTCTCTGAGGGCGATGGAGAGTGCCAGGTGGGCTGGACCGTAGCCAATGCCAACAAGATCGTAGATCTCGTCCTTGGCGACGGTGGTGTGTGAAGAAGAGACCTGTAGGCAGCAATGAGGCGATGGAGATCGATGTGATCTTGTCAGTAGATGATGCTACAAGGGGAAAAAACAAGAAATCGGAACTTACGCCGTTCATGGCTTGAAGAGAAGAGGTCGGACTCTCCTGAGGCGTTGAAACGGATTGAAGGGATGAGCAAAAGGTGAGCTGATGAATTGTAAAACCGAGAGCACGATGATGCCAAGGGCCAGAGATGGATGATGGAAAGGGTCCTGGGATGGGTAGAGTGGATGCGAGAGTCTCTTTCAGGGATGCCGAAGAGACGGTCGAGCGTGTGTGTGTGTGTGTGTGTGTCACCGCAAGCCAGCGTATTTATTGTTGGATCCACTACCTCGGCTAAGCAAAACAACCGCAATGACAGCTCGAAAGGGTCGTTGGACAAGTGAATGGGAGACGGACAAAGCAAAGAACGAAGTCTATGTACCGCAGTCAGATGTTGGTAAGACGTGAGAGGGGGAAGGAAAGGAGCATGGAAGGGAGGAGAGATGGATGGTGGCTCGACATGATGATGAGGTGAGACCGCTTGTTTTCGGCTTAGCACAACCACTACTCGGAATAATGACGGACGAACGACGCCTAGACCCAGGTTTTGAGGATCGGCAAGTTTTTTTTTTTTTGATGGAACAGCGAGGATGGTTGGTCAGACCCTGACGAATGGCAACATTGAGCTCGAAAGCCGCCTACCATTTCCCTTCCGCCATTGCATCGACATCAACAACAACATCGAACCGGCTTAGCTTAGCCTAGCCTGTGCTGTACATCTTGGATGTTCAGGTTGGGCTCGTGAACAGCGAATGGCCATCAAGCTAGCACAAGAGAACGGCGATCGAAAGATGAAAAGAAAAGGGGGAGCAGCTGTAGCTATAACCGAAGGACGCTAGTGCGGCAGAACAAGAACATGCGCTCCAATGCCACAGGGAGGCCGAATCAAAGGAGATGGTTGGCACTCTGCTGACCGAGCAAAGCTGGGGATGGGTCAGAGTTGATCGCAACAACCAATCAACACGTTGCTATTGCCAATAGCCAGAGACAAGCGAAGACGAGCTAAGCAGCACGTTCGGAGCGGGTTAGGCGGTGCAAGTCGACATCTGAGATGCTTGTGTTATGCAGCTTAGCAGCAAGGAAGCAGCACGGCCGAACGACAGAGACGCAGCTTCATAGGAACGCCGACAAGTAGAATTCCAGAAGATCATCCAGTGCGACCGGCATGCGGATTGCTGCCCCACCGAATTTGTGTGCTGTACCACTGTCACGACAGGCCACCGATGACGTTCCTGGACAGTTGGAGCTCAAGCGGCTGACAAACGTGGACTGTTGGACCCGATTTTCGGTGTTTCGCCACGTCTTTTCCGTCATCGCGAGACGCATGTGGAGGCGACCTTGCTCTGTAATACGCCAACTGCCTTTGGCTGCCAAGCATCGAGCATGCTTGATAGAGCTCCCTTGTACCGCTTTGCCGCGTCCCAACCTCTCCCAGGAGAGGCGATATGATGGTCTACGACGAAGTCGTGCTGGCAGATGCTCGAAGCGTTGGTCACAAGTCTAGCTTCACTACGACGAGATCGATTGCGAGCAGAGAGAGAGAGAGAGCGTCACTTGCTCGAGATGCAAACGAGCCTGTCACTCGGCGAACCTTTCCTTGTGCTGTCTGCGGGCTTTCAAAGCCACTGTCGAACACTGGTGCAGCAAAGTTCCCCCAGTAAGTCACGAGATGGCCGGCCAAGTGCGTGTCAAAGTGGATGATGGCGAACGAGGGGGGCTGTTTGGAAATAGCTCGTTTCTGATTGGTCGACGCGACACTACGATTCCAAGGGAGGATGTTGCACTCGCCCCGCTAGGACCGGGAAGGACCAAAGAATCCATGCAGCCGAGCAAGCACGATCTGGGTGTTTCGATGCATGAAGCAGGCCGTGATGATGTTGAGGCCTCGGAGCGGGTTTCAAGTCCGGTAATGGAACCGCACCGTTGCCACTTGCAAGCCAACATGCCATCATAGTCCCGCTCGACCACCACTTGCCAGAGTGCCAGGCATTCAAAACAATCGTTGGACCGGACTTGAGTCTCTTGAGCCTTGAACCTCGATGATGAATCAATCGTGTGTAAAGTGACTCCTGACAGCACTGCGCTGCGCTGATGAAGTCATCCGCGTCTAATGCCGCGTACAAGTGGAAACCCACCTAGCGGACGCCTTGAAACGCTTATGAAGGCATCTCGAAGCACGTCGGCGCAAATGCAATCGACGTAAGCGAGACCAATTATGCAAGATCAGAGGACCCCTTGGGCGGGACCCATCAAGAACACCGGAGATAGGACCCTTCCATCATGGACTTTACTGGAATGTTCAAGTTGGAGCCAAAATATCCCTACTTACCAAATGCGTTGACATGGCGTGTTGGCTCATCTCTACTTGGTTGTTCCGATTGAAAACGTTTCGAGCTGCGTTCGCGAGCTGTGTCGATTGGGATGAGACCGACTTGCGTCGCGGATGGAGATTGTCTTGAAGGGGTTTGCGGAGAGCCCTGCCATCATAGCCAACGAGTTTTGTTGCGAGATTGAGTAACGGAAGCCGAGTAAAAGATTTTTTTCATCGTCAGTCATGTTTCTTGTCTCGATCCTTGAAACCGTCGCAACCGTTGACGAGGGGATGGCATAGTACAGTATACGCCAAGCGGCTAGCCGAGTTTAGTGTTCTCTAAGGAATAGCTCCATCTACACCCATAACTCAGCTTCGCTCCGACATGACTGGCATGATTATAGGCCGCTGGAAGCATCGAGGCGAAGCAGTTTGCGGTTTTTGCCGTCGATGCTTCGATGTGAGCTTGACAAGACCTTTGCATGGGGAGACGAGTTGGTTGAGTTTGACTAGGCTCAGCGTGACGGCCTGATCGCCATGGAAGGACCCATGAACAATCCGCTCGAAAGTCTTGCAAGTTTAGTGTGGGAAAAGCCTGATTGGCCTTGTCAGAAGAACCCCATGCCCAAGCTTGTCGATTGCGAATTGCGAATAGGGCTGACCCGGTTCTGGTGAGATTCGGAGATGATGTAGATGAAACAGCGCGTGGTTCTACCCTGCCGCTTTTCCCGCTCCGCTTAGCTTAACTTCAGAAGCATTGGTCCTCTTCCGACCTGTGCCCTACCTATACGAGGCTCGCGTGTGGATCATAGAGATGTGCGACTTACCTGGGACGGAGCAGTCAATCAAAGTGATGATGACAAGAGGTCAGCGAAGTGACAAGTGGCTAATGGTGAGGAAGGTAAAGGGCACGGGCTTTGTACTTAGTAGTTTCTCGATGGTGAGCTTGTTTTGTATGGACGCAAGAGAACGGCACAAGGTCAAGAATAGTGTGAACAGGCCCAGCGGCCGACGATCGTGATTGGATTGGGGGAATGGCTTTGTTTGCCTACGCAAGGCGATCATGTGTCAACACAAACAGAACAGCTTCGGATGCTGCCGAGCGTTGCGTTGCTGTGCTTATGTGCAAGCCGAAATCAAACTCAGCGGGAACGAGCAGCAGAGATGGCTAATCTGATAAAAAAAGAAAAAAACTTCTTTACCCACTTTGTTGCGTCTGTGATAAGCGAGCTTGGTTTGCAAACCGATGATGCGCTTGGCAAAACGTGCATGTCTCTCTGGCTTCCAATCACGTCCCACCATGGCGGTCACAGCTCAGGCTGCCGGCTCGGTTGCGTCCGATCACTCTTTTTACCCTCTCAACACATGGTTTGTTCATGATCATTGGCCAATCGGGTTACTACTCCTCAGTACAGAACAATCAGACTAGTGCCGATAGCTTGCAGCGAGATGCACGGACAAGCTGTTGGCGCCACGTCCAATGTCGGTGATCCGTTGCGTCATTGCCGAAAGTGAGAGCGCCGTAAGGAGATGCAATTCAAGACAGAGATTGTACATGATTGGTAGGGTAGGGACTTGAGGCTCAATTGCTTGTGTTGATTGCAATGAGTTGGTTCGGCTGCGCGTGATCCGTATTCACACGCAAGAACACGCCACGATCATATAGCTCTTGGCAAAGGTTGAGCAACACCCAATGCGATGTCTGACTGAATAGACCAGGGCTACCCAAGCGAGAAAAGAGAGAGAATGAGAGGCTGTTAGAGACGGGATCGGGTTTAGACATCACCATCAAGAATGGTAATCATACTCGAACATAAAGCGAGCCAAGTTTGCGCTAGTGCAAGAGTTGCTGCAGTCTGCTACCTCGCCAAAAACAAGTCAACCATTCGTCATTATTGCCGTTTTTTGGCACCGAATGCTTTGCTTTGCCGGGTGAAGCGGGTGCAAAGCGAACAAGGCAAGCTACACTGTAACAGACAGGTGCCGCCAAGACTTGGGTAGTTTGCGAAACAGTTTTCAACTGCACCAATAACTTGGCGGCGCTCGTTTCTCGCAAGCCGCGTCCAATCGGATAAGATGGCTCTGCAACTTTTTTCATCTGATAAACTCCCAAATGAACTCAACTCGCGCACGGCCGAGCGGCTCCCGAGTCATCATCTGGCACGCGATACTACTCAGCTGTATCCCACGGCAGCAATTTGATTGTTACGAATGTCTCGTTCGTTAGCAAGATCATGTTGATCTATATGAGCACCCCAAAAGGCTGCCGGCACGCCATGAATCGGTGTGGGCGGCTCGGCTTAGCGCGGCTCTCCTCGCGCTAGACCTGCAAAGTGTCTGAGCCTCGCACTAAACCGAGCTGCCGCAACAGCAGAAATTCAACCTTGTTGGGTGGCAAGCTTGGCGCATGCACGGTTCTCATCTGATAAGATCGCTTCCATCAGCTGAACCATAAGAAACTCCTTCTTGGCCTCTAGCGTGAATTGCATCGTTGGCTGTGCTCTGTCGGAAGCGTGGCTGAATGCGATTGGTGGTTGCGAGCTGACCGGTTTGCTCCGAACCTGAAATAGCGGCTGCAACAAACTCTGTCGGCTTGCAACGATTGTGAGCCACCCGGTTGCCGGCTCAGCTGCGGCACAGGAGCTTGTCGATCTGATCAAGATGTGTCCATCCTGTGTCAGTGTGGTTTGATCGCACGGAAATGTTAGATCCTTCCTTGATTTGACTCTGGTAAGTGCAAAAGCGTTTGCAGGGAGAGCTTCAAATCAAAGGTATTATTTGTGATTGTGAAGCTACCTATGAAATGTTGATGCACTTGACTCACGCTACTGTGCCAAGTGACCGAGAATCACTGTCCCAATGCCATCTGAAGCACACAGCAGGGCAGCTTAACTACTACAGTACTTGGAATCCAATGAAAAAGCAAGAATAATGCATGCGTTTTAATCAAAATCGGGCTTGCCAAAGCAAACAACAACAACAAATCTGGATGCATGTCCACGCTTTCCGGGTGCTGCAGCGTTTTTCTTTCCTCCACTTTTTGGTGTTGGTCGTCGGCGTGCTTCCGATCTTCTGACCAGGGAGAAAAAAAAAAACAAAAGCAGCCGCCCGTTGACCCTCACGGTTTCTTGCTTGTAACGGATTGCGTCGGAACATGCCGACTAGCAAGATGCAAGTGTGAGTGTGTGTGACTTGGATCGGATGTGCGCCGTGACGAGAAAGTGGCTGTTGTGTGGTGAAAACAGCTTTGGGACTATGCAAGCTTGGTCGATCTTGCGTGTTTGGAGCCAGCTAAAAGCCGCCTTGAACCTCGAAGCAAGTACCGCGTTCAGCCCTTGCAAAGTTGGCTTCTTGCCTCGATACCCTTTGCGCTTCTCCATCTGCATGGCAGCTCGCCTCTGCAGCAAGATCATTGTCAAAGGCGCAGCTACTGTATCATCTCCTCCCTTCCCTTGCCACCCTTATAGACAACTGACTGACCATCCTGACTGCGCAAAACAGAGACCAGCTCCAATATTTCATCGCTCTCGCTCTCGCTCTCACTCTCCAGAACCAACATGATGTCCACCACCAACTCACACGCTCCTTTCCCAGACGTCACAGGTCTCCGCACTTCCGGTCCAGATTTCTCTCGCGTTGGTCCGCAATCAAAGCTACTGCGAGTCCAGCACGCTCTGTCCCTCGACAGCAACGAAGCAGCCTCTTTCGCCAATCAGGACCTCAACCTCGCCATCTTGTCGGCATGGTGTGCGGTTCTCTTTCACTATGGCTCACACGAAACTACCAACATACAAGTGCTCTACACATCTCAAGACCACAATGAAACCATCATCCAGCTTGACTTTGATCAACACTGCCCGCTCTCTCGCTTTGATCCCACACAACTCGCCAGCACCGTCCGTGCAGCTAGGCAAAAGCAAACCCGAATCTCCTCGGTTACCCTCGATCACGGCTACGCTGCCTTCTATGAACCTCCCACAAACAATGCACCCTCCATCCAATTTGAAAAGCTGCAAATGGATCAAAGACCCGAAATCTCGCTTGCTCTCTCATATCACCTCCGTCACGACCATCGCATTGTGCTCGAAATCAAGGCTGCTCCTGCCGTTCACTCTGAGCGTTCCGCTCGTTTGCAGCTCAAGCAAGTGGCCGCACTGCTCGCGACCTATCACTCCGATCAGGAACAGCACGCCCTCTCCGTGGAACGTTTCCACTGGAATCTTCGAGCTTCGGACAATCCCAACTACAGGCATCTCCCCGCTCCGAGCCATCTTCGTGATCGAGATGCAGATCGTCTCGAGACCGAGTTCGAGTACTTTGCCGCCACCACGCCAGATGCGCTGGCACTCGACTTTCGCTACGACCTCACCGAGCACAACGTCACACAGTGGACCTACGCCCACATGAACACCCAAGCTGAAAAGGTCAAGCAGCTCCTATGGAGTCACCAGATTGGTTCCGCTAGCTCCAGTCCAGACTCGGATCACATCGTAGCACTCTACTTGGAAAAGAGCCCCGAGACCTACTTGTCCTTCATCGGTGTTCTCAAGGCCGGCGCCGCCTGGTGTCCAATCGATACCGACTGGCCCGCCTCCCGTCGACAGGCTCTACTCGCAAAGTCCAACGCCAAGATTGTCTTGACTCATGACGACAAGGTTTCCAAACAACTCGAGTACGACCTGCAAAGCGATCTAGTCAGGCAAAACGGCGGTATCAAGGCCATCCGTCTGGATCAACTCGATGCCGAGCTGCAAAAATCCAACCAACTACCGCCTGCTGCCGGGTCCAGATCAATACAACAGCTGGCCTACATGATCTGGACTTCCGGTACTACAGGTCTTCCCAAGGGTGTCGGCATCCAACATCTTGCCATCATCCAAGCTATGCGTGCACTTCGCCTCTATATCCCGTATGGCAAGGACAAGGTCGGCACTGACCAGATCCGATATCTCCAGTATTCCGCTTACAATTTTGATCTCTCGATCATGGACTGCTTCTACACATGGGGTCTCGGCGGTACCCTCTGTTCGTGTCCCAGGGATGTATTGCTCCAAGACCTCGTCAAAGTGGGAGACAGTATCAAGCCCACCCATACCCTCTTGACACCCGCCGTGATGGCCATGACCGAACGTCATCGCGTGCCCAGCCTTCAGGTCGTCATCTCCGGCGGTGAAAAGCTCAGCCAAGTCGTGGCAGATGAATGGAGCAAAGATTGCTGCCTTCTCAATCTCTACGGTCCTGCCGAAGCTACTCTGATCGCAATGAACCGTCGAGTACCTTTCGGCGACCGCGTCAAGGCACCGAACATCGGCGTCGCCCTTGACACCGTCTCATGTCATGCTCTCGACAAGCACGACCGCGTTGTTATCAAGGGGGCTGTTGGCGAATTGGTGCTCGGCGGTCCTCAACTTGCGCGTGGCTATGTTGGAGATCCCGAAAAGACGGCAGACAAGTTCTTCCCACATCCCCAACTCGGAAGGGTCTATCGCACAGGTGACCTCGTCCGTCAGCTCGACAATCAAGAGTTCGAGTACCTCGGACGCATCGATGATCAGGTCAAAATCAACGGCATCCGTATCGAGCTGCTCGAAATCAACGCCGCCATCAAAATTAGCCACGACAAGATCAAAGATTCCGAGACTATGGCCTTTCCCAAGCGCGACAACGAAAGTGAGCAGCAGATCATCAACTTTTCTGTACTACCCGGTGGTCAATCTGCAGAGTTGCTCAGGACCGACCAAGAAGCCATCGCGGTTGCGCGAGAGCTTCAGATCAACGCAAAGCAGAGCTTGCCTTCCTACATGATCCCGAACCTCTTTGTCATCCTCTCTCATTTCCCACGCACATCAAGCGCCAAGATCGATCGCGTCGCTCTCAAGAACGTGCTTGCCAACTTTGACCAGCTCGACTGGGAGAACAAGCTTGCTGACGACTGTCCTGACGACCAGATCGACCAAGCCACCGCCGATACCGAGGCTGTCCTTCGAAAGTGGCTTGCCAAGCTCTGCAACGTTGACGCGGACAAGATCGGCCGCAAGACGCCATTCACCAGCGTAGGACTCGACTCGATTCGCGCCATGACTTTCTCACAGCGTGTTTCGCAACAAGGCTACCCAGTCTCGGTCCTCGATGTCGCACGCTTTCCGACACTCAAATCGCTCGGCGAGAAGCTTCAAGGCTCACAATCAAGCGATCAAGAGCGGTCGAACAAGGCTGTCGAGTTTATAGCCCGATGGGACGCCACCTTCCGTCCAGCTGTCGGGTCCTGGCTCCATCAACAAAGCTCCACTATCGACACCGGACTCATCCAGACCATCCTGCCCTGCACGCCACTACAGGAGGGCATGCTAGCCGAGTCGCAGCGAGACAACTCAAGCTACCGCATCCAGCGCCAGTATCAACTTCCTTCGAACTGCGATGAGCAGTCTTTGCGCAAGGCACTGATCAAGACGGTCGAGCACTTCGACAGTCTACGTACCTCCTTCATCGACATTGGATCTCTTGATGTCGATCTCAAAGAAGACCAGTGGCCTATCCAGCCGCACTTTTTGCAGATCGTGTGGAAGTCTTTCAATCCCGCTATCAAGCCTCTAGAGATCAAGGAAGACGTCAATTTGGAACAAAGCATTCTGTCGTCGGCCAAATCGCAGCTCGAGCTTGACCCGTTCGGAACTACCCCGCCCGTTGGCTTCTTGCTCATCACTCATGGCGACGAGAAGTCGCTGGTCTTGGTCGCCCATCACAGCACCTACGACGCTCGATCGCTCGGCATCTTTGAAGACTACGTGGAAGCATTGTACGAAGGTAGATCCCCTCCACCGACCCAGCAGTTCTCGACTGCTCTCGCCCATATTTTGCCCATCGACAGCGATGAAGCCAACCAACAAGCTCAAGTCTGGAAGAAAGCGCTGTCCTCGTATCCAAGAGGTGAATCAGCCGTCTTCCCATTGCTGACCTTGACGAAGCCATCTGATGGGCAGGGTGCGAACATGCACCAGTCAAAGTACGTCAGCGCATCTGTACGTTGGACGCAGATCGAGGAAGTGTGCCGCAAACTGGGCGTTTCTGCTCGACCCGCGGTTCAGACCGCTTGGGCAATGGTGCTGGGAGCGTACATTGAGTCTCAACATCTCATCCTTGGTGATTCCGTGTCGGGTCGAACGCTATCTGCCGAGCTGGATCAAGTCTATGGCCCTGTCCTTTCCACGGTGCCTGTCCCATTCGTCTTGAGTCCGACACAGAAACTCAGCGATCTCATCAAACAGGTCGACGCCTTCCATGCCTCGATAATGGAAGCACAACACACAGATCTTGGGGCAGTCCGCAGGATGCTTCAGATCGCACCAGGCGAGCACCTCTTTCACTCGGTCTTTGTCCTCGAGCCTGCGCCCGGCCAGGAAGAGCCTTCTGACGCCAAACGATTCCGCTTGCGGAAGGTCGCCGATCTTGGCGTGGCTACAGAGCATGTTCTCGGTGTCGAAGTACTTCCAAGCTCGGACGGTTCGCTTCAGCTTGGCATCAGCTGGCAGAAGAGCTTGATCAGTACTGCTTTTGGCGAGGTTATGCTTGAGCAGTTCGATCGCAGTCTTGCAGCTCTGTGCGCATCTTGCGACGTCGCTGTCGGGTCTTTCCTGCGTGAATGCTCAGATTCGGCTCATGCTAGCTCGTCGCTCTTCTCAGTTACCAAGATGATCAAGCAAGGTGTGCAGAATGGATTCGAAAGCGTCGCAAAAGCACTCGACAGCAAGGCAATCTCAGACAACAGGTGTGCGGTAGAGATCTATGAGGAGCTGGCTGACTCTTCCCAGCTTCGAAAATCAAGCGCCTCCTTGTCCTATACAGAGCTGGATCGGGCTAGCGACGGCGTTTCGCGTCTGCTCAAACATCTTCCGCGCAACTCGGTGATCGGCGTATGTCTCAAACGTAGTCTCGAAAGCTATATCACTCCTCTAGCCATCCTCAAGGCTGGCCATGCTTACTTGCCGCTCGATGTGACGCTACCGGACGAGAGAAAGAAAGAGCTGCTCAGAGATAGTGGAGCTGCTGTCCTCATCTGTTCTAGCGACACGGCTGTCGAAGTAAGCAAAGATGTCGAAATGCTCGATATCAAGTCGGACAAGTTCATTGAAGCAACTACGGGCAGTGGAGACGCAAGATCGCTTTCTGTCGAGATCCACCCTGACGATGTAGCTTTCATTATCTACACCTCGGGCTCCACGGGAAAGCCAAAGGGGTGCCTGTTGACTCGAGCCAATCTTGCTGCGGCAATTGAGAGCTTCCATTCATCTTACGAACGAGAAGCACCAGGTTCGTTCGCACACCCCGCACGCTTCCTCGCACGCTCCGCCGAAGCTTTCGATGTCCATCTTCTCGAGATCTTCCTCTCGCTGCGGGTCGGAGCCACAATCGTCACTGGCCCTCGTGTCCTGATCCACGACGACATTGCCAGGACCATGGCTACGCTCGAAGTCACACACGCTTGTGTCGTTCCTTCGCTTTTCTTCAGTAGAGGAGAGCGCATCAAGCCAGATGAAGTACCCTCTTTGCGGGTCCTAATCATCGGTGGCGAGGCCCTTACGCAGGACTTGGTCCAACTCTGGGGCAGCGAGGGAGACGAACGACCTGTCGTGCTCAATGGTTATGGTCCAAGCGAAGCTACGATCGGCAAC
Source organism: Anthracocystis setariae (assembly GCA_928724745.1). Classification (NCBI taxonomy): domain Eukaryota; kingdom Fungi; phylum Basidiomycota; class Ustilaginomycetes; order Ustilaginales; family Ustilaginaceae; genus Anthracocystis; species Anthracocystis setariae. The sequence continues at coordinate 613,541 of CAKMXJ010000006.1, read as the reverse complement.
TCGGTGGCTCGGGTCAGCAAGCGATCTCGACCCAACAACATCGGTCGACCTTTCCCCGGAACTCAGTATTTTGTTCTGAAGGAAGTTGATGGCCATCTCGCTCCGACCTTGAGAGGAGAGCCGGGCGAGTTGTGCATCGGAGGCGAGCAGGTTGCCAAAGGCTATCTGAATCGCCCCGAGTCTTCGTCCTTCATCGACTACCACGGCCGACGGATCTATCGCACAGGCGATATGGTACGATTGTACCCTAGCGACGAAGTCGAGTACCTTGGCCGCATGGACGGCTCACAGGTCAAAATTCGAGGCGCGCGTCTTGAGCTTGGCGAAGTCGATACCGCTTTGGCTACTTGCATGAAAGAAGACTTGCGCGAGGTCGGAAGCGCCGTCACGATCCATGCGGATCACCCCAAGGTCGAAGGCTCTGCACGTCTGGTAGCCTTCTTCGCTCGCGAGGGTGCGCGCACGAAGCCAGATGATAGCGCCAATCCCTCTCACTTGCTTGCTCAGAGCGCTGATGCTGCTTCACGAGCGTCCACACTGCGAAAGAGCGTCCGGAGGAGACTACCTCAGTACATGGTACCTAGTCTTGTCCTACCGCTAAGCTACCTTCCCGTCTCATCGCTTTCCGGCAAAGCTGATCGACGACTTCTGAAGGAGCTGTATCACTCAATTGATCCTAGCAACATTGCCAACGCTTTAGGATCGGACGAATCAGCTGCTCGAGATCTGGATAGCCCGGAGCAAGCTGTAGCTGACATCATCCAGAGCTCTATTCGGCTCGCATCGGATGTCAAACTCACACCTGGTCTTGATCTGATCATGGCAGGGCTCGACAGCTTGACGGTTGTCACCCTTGCAAGCAAGTTGCGAAAGCAGGGCTTTAGCGCATCGGTCGCTTCTATCATGAATGATCCCACCATCGAAGCGATTGCTCGTCACCGTACTTTCGGAGACGCAAACCAGCCACACGAAAGCGATACTGCCTGGGAGCAAAGGATTCTTGACCTGACAAATAGGACCAAGACTCTACCACAGTACACCCAGGTACAGATCGAATCTGTCATGCCATGTGTCCCGCTGCAGGTCGCATTGATCTCGCAAGCGATCTCGGAAGATCACAACACTCCGCGCTACATCACGACAATCACCATTGACGTATCAAAGGGCCAATTCACCAATCGGGACATCCGTATAGCCTGGATAGAAACCCTCGCTCGCCATCCTATCTACCGTACTGTCTTTGCTGAGGTCGACCACGAGAGAGTGCAAGTGGTGCTGACGGCCGAAGCCCTGGATTCGAGCTGGTCTGAAACTGCCGAAGCGCTTCCTCCTGGACAAGAGCTGTTCAGCTATCACGCTCGCACTGCTCAGGAAATCGCGACCAACATCGACCGCAAGCCTGCTCTTCGTCTCAAGCTATGGAATAGCAAGGACGCAGCTCCAGTGCTGACTCTGACATGCTCGCACGCGATCTATGACGGCGAATCGATCCGAATGCTCTTGAAGGGGGTTTCAGATTGTCTTAAGGGCGAATCAGAAGAAACGAACGTCCTTCCATTCGCCGCGGCGACCCGGGCGATTGTTGGCGATGCAGAAGAACAAGGAGCCCGGGAGTTTTGGACAGAGACCCTAGCAGGCTTCTCCCTCACTCGAGTGCCTAACTTGACTGGTGTGCGACCGGAATGCAACGTCAGCCGGGGTGAAGAGCTCACCGTTTCGTCTTCTCTTTCTCTTGCTGCTCTTGAAAGCGCAGCCCGTGCTGATCAGGTCACCGTGCAATCAATCCTTGTCGCTGCATACGCGCACCTGCTCGGTCTCTACGTTGGAGATGATGACGTGACGCTCGGTCTGGTCTTATCTGGTAGGAGCCTTGCGGTTGACGGTATCGAGAAGGTCCACGGCCCTTGTGTTACAACGGTGCCGCTCCGAACAGCCGATGCCAGGTCGGCTATTTCGGGTGACTTCTGCCGTCGCACTCACAGGGCTATCAATGCGCTTCTGCCGCATCAACATGTGTCCTTGCCGCAGCTCATGCGTTGGCTCGATCTACCTGGTTCCCCTTTCGAAGCTCTCTTCTCTTATCTCGGCAAGGCTGATGCATCTTCGCAACAGGCACTCTTCGTGGAAACATCAACACAGATGGAGCGCGACTATCCTTTGGCTCTCGAAGTCAGTGCCTCAGGGGATGTTGTGAGCCTTCATTTGGCTTTCGATACCCGCCTGATGCCGAGGGAGCAGGCAAGGTTGCTGCTGTTGCAGTACGATGGTATTCTTGCTGAATTCACTCGCTCCCGCAAAGCTGAAGCAAATGAGTACCTCTCCATACTCAACAAGAACTGTTACGTGCCGAAAGATGCGAACGAGACCTTTATTGCCCGCTTTTCAGAGCATGTCAAGAAATCCCCAAATGCACCCGCCATTGCCTTCACTGCATCGATGCAAGAGGAGGTCAAGGTGACATCGTATGCCGAGCTCGATTTGCTGAGCACAGTCATCTCGGGGCATCTGGTGGAGAAGCCCGGTCGCTTTATCGGTGTACACCTCAACAAGGATGGCGCCGAACTCTATGCTACCATCCTGGCGATCTGGAAGGCAGGCAAAGCATACTTGCCTCTGGATCCGTCTCTACCGGCAGAGCGCCTGCAATATATGATCGAGTCTGTCGGTGACTGCCCTGTGATCGCCAACAGCAGTACCAGAGCTGGCCTCGCAAGCTTCCGGTGCGAGGTGCTCGACCTCTCTGAGCTTGTCAAGCCAACGGCTCAGGGCTATCCGCTGCCATCGCCGAACTTGGACGCCCCATGCTATCTTCTCTTCACCTCCGGCTCGACTGGAAAGCCCAAGGCGGTCCAGATCAACCAGCGGGCATTGGCTGGTGCACTTTACTCGTGGGAGCGAATGCTGCCGTTCACTCCAGAGTCTCGATTTCTGCAGCTTGCGTCCATCGGTTTCGATGTGTCGCTGATCGAGCTGTGCATGCCGCTGTCGCTAGGTTTTTCAGTCGGCACCGCCCCTAAACAGGAGTTGTTGGAGGATCTTTCACATTCTATCAAACACCTCGGCATTACTATTGCCGACCTTCCTGCTGCTCTCGCTGGTACTGTCCATCCCGATGACCTTCAGCTCGAATGGCTCATGAGCGGTGGTGACATCATCGACTCTCGCGTCGTTGAAGAGTGGAACCAGGCAGGCCGGCTTCTCATCAATGCATGGGGACCAACCGAAGCTACCATCGGAAACACGCTCGGACAGGTCAAGACGGGTGCGACCCGAAACCTGATTGGTCAAGTCTATCCTTCATCGTCGATGTTCGTGCTCGAGGAGGGCTCTACTCGTATTCTGCCATCGGGTGCTGTAGGAGAGCTGGTCATCGGTGGTCCACAGCTGGCTGACTGCTACTACGGTCGCGACGATTTGACCAAGGAGAAGTTCATCCACCTAGAGGACGGCAGCCGAGTCTATCGCACCGGAGATCTCGGTCGATTCCTGCACGACAAGAGTGTCGAATGCCTTGGTCGAATCGGTTCTGACCGACAGGTCAAGGTCAATGGACAGCGCATGGAGCTCGATGAAGTGTCCGCTGTATTGTCTGCCCAGGCGGGCGTCAATGATACTGACGTACAGTACCTCAGGCACCCTTCGATGGGCTCGAAACAGCTTGTAGCGTTCGTTGCATCCTCGAGTACTCGATCCAACAGTGGCCAACTTCGTGTCCGTGAAGACGACGAGGCAGTCGAACTTTGCCTCAAACTTGAGCAAGCCGCATCGAAGCGTTTAGCCGCGTACATGATCCCGACCCATTGGATCGTTACTAGCCGAGGTCTTCCAATGACGCACAACAACAAGACTGATCACAAGGCATTGGCGTCCTTCTACGAGCAGATGGATGCGTCCTTGCTCCGGTCTCTGGGCACCAAGAGGGAAGGCGCTCTCTCGAGCAAAGCTTGGACCGAAGCAGAGCTGAAACTTCGCAGCATCGTGGCCAAGTTCTGCGATGTGCAAGAGGATCAGATTGCAAGGAACACATCCTTCCACCGTCTTGGTATCGACTCCATCTCGGCCATTCGTCTGGTCAAGCAACTACGCTCCCTTGGATTCACCTTGACTGTAGCCGACATGCTCAGTACGCCCAACATCAGTGCGCTTGCCGAGAAGCAGAAGGCAGCACTTAGCCAGGAGAAGCAGACGATCGTGTCAAAAGGCAGCTTCGAGGCTACTCTGAAAGATTGGGTTGGGGCTGCGACTATCGTAGCTGAGAAAGCTGATTGGAGGCTCTCTGCAACGGATACAATCGAGTCGATCTTGCCTTGCACACCGTTGCAGTCAGGTATGATCGCCCAATCTCTGGCTTCATCAGGCAAGCTGTACTTCCACCACCATGCCTTCCAGCTAAAAGAGGTCTCAGCTCATCAGGCGATTGCGGCTTGGCAGAAGCTGATTCAGCGTCTCGACATCCTCCGCACCACCTTCCATCCAGTCGAAGGAGAACATGCTTGGGCTCAGGCTGTTCACTCGAGCTCACCAGCTCGCATCGTTAGGCACTCGGGCGTATTCCAGAGCCAAGAGTATCTTGCCGTGGAGGGTCAACCTTGTTTTGATGATGAGGAGTCCTTCCGCGTCCCGCCACACGTCCTTCATTTGTGGCAAGGGACTAATGACGCAGACAGCCTTGTTCTCCTGCTGAGCATCCATCATGCCTTGTACGACGGATCTTCGCTCCCGCAGCTGATCGAGGATTTCGAAGCTCTGCTTGAGAATGACGAAGGGAGAATCGGCGCTCGCCTACCCTTCTACGAGCTCGTGCCGTCCCTGCTGTCTCGCGATGCGGACGTACGCCACTGGACCGATGCCCTTCAGGGCTTCCAGCCTTCCTTGCTTTCTTCTCGCTCTCAAGCCGACACGGGGACTGCGATTCTTGTCGAGAAGGAGCTAGCGCTGACATCACAGGATCTGGAATCGCGTTGCCGTCAGGTCGGTGTCTCACCACAGGTATTGTGCAATCTTGCTTTCGGCAAGCTGCTAGCGATCGAGAGCGATGTGCGAGATGTTTGCTTCGGACAGCTTTTCGGACTTGTCGATCTCGTGCCCGAGGCTGATACTGCTGTTGGACCAGCGTTCAATACGGTGGCCACCCGCATGCGCTTTGCTGATCTGGATGAGCCTGTAAGACACGTAGCTTCCGTGTTGCAGTGCGCCAACGACGAAGGAAGACCGCACCGACGTGCGGCGCTACGCGATGTCCAGGCCCAACTTGAGCGGGGCCAGCTCTTTGACGCTCTCTTCGACTATCAGAGGGCCTATGATGGATCTGCGGATCGAAAGCTCCGCACTTTACAACTCGCGGACGTCGGCGAAGAGAATTCTCAATATACTCTCAACGTGGTGTTTGTGCAGGACCCTCGAAGGATGTCGATTGTTGCAAAGGCGGACGGTCATCGCTACGATCGAAGAGCACTCACGACGATAGTCGATCGACTTGAAGCTCTCTTGCAGCACATGTCCGCGGCTATCGACGAGCCCATCTCGGCTCTGCCCAAGTCGTTGGGTGAAGTTACGTTCCCGAACCGGCTTCCCGAAAGCTCTGCTCCGGTCGAGTCTCTCTCCATCTCGAGCGGTCCTGGCAAAGGAGCAGCTCTGAGTGAGGAGGGTCGTCTGCTTGCTTCGATCATCAGCAAAGTCTCTGGCATCGATGTCAAGGAGCTGCACGGCGATACGCGATTGGCAGTGCTGGGACTCGACTCGATCTCTGCTATTCGCATTGCATCGCAGGCACGCAAGGCTGGAATCAAGCTGCGCATGGGCGAAATCGTTGCCGGCGAGACCATCAACGGTATCTTTGCAGATCATTCCAGGGTCAACAAAGCTGGTGCCAATGGCCATGCGAATGGAAATGGCCAGGCAAAGGCGGCTGCCGCTGTATCACCTGATCTGACGCGACAGATTGCAGCACGACTTGGAGTTGATGCAGATCGTGTCGAATCCGTAGCTCCGATTCTTGCTGGTCAAAAACTGTGGCTGGCCACTTGGGCCAAGTCTGGCGCTGAGCGGGGAGGGGGTGGTTTCAGCTTTGCCTACCGTCTTCCTGGTGCTTCAGCGAATAAGGTGCGAGAGACGTGGTTCAAGTTACGTCACATGCAGCCTATCCTGCGAACGGCGTTTGTGCTGGGCGAGGATGGTAGCGCTGCTCAGGTTGTGCTCAAACTTGATCGAAAGGAGACCCACTTTGCCGAGGAGCTGATTCGTGATGACGATGCGGAAGGTGTCGTGAAGAAGGTGGTTGGCCGTCGCGCAGAGGTGGGTTGGCCGGATTTGACAAGACCGCCAGTGGAGCTTACTCTGGTCGGTGAGGTTGTGGTCTTGTCGCTGCACCATGTGCTGTACGACGCATTCTCGATCGAGATGTTGGTGCGAGATTTTGCGTCGCTGTACAGGGGTGGGGGATTGGTGAGCTCGAGCGAGTGGGTGCGGGCGGTGGAGCACATTGTGCAAGAGCAACAGGAGTGCAAGAGTGAGGCTGAACAGTACTGGTCGCAAGCGCTGAAGGGCTCGAGTCCGGGCGTCGTACCTAGCGATTTTAACAAGACTGGCGAGGCGTTCCATATGCAGCGCAACGCTATCCGTGTGGAGCCTGCGGAGGAGTCCAAGATGCGCAAAGCAGGCGTGACCCTGCCTGCGATTGTGCTTGCCGCTTGGTCGGTGCTCCTTTCGGAGAGGTTGAATGGCGGTAGTCGTAGCGGTGGGGGGGATTCGTCGCCAGTGTTCGGATTGTTCCAGCTGGGTCGATCCAGCAATTTCGAGGGGATCGAGAAAGTGCAAGGTCCGCTGCTCAACATGCTGCCCATACGGATCAAGGGCAATTCGATGCTCGACAAATGCCAGGCTGCGACGCAGGATCTCCGACTACGGGGTAGATTCGAACAGACGGATCTTATCGACGTACATCGTTGGGCTGGACTCAGCATCGACCAGCCGAGCTACAACACGGTTGTCAACATCCTCATCGATAGGTCATCAATGCACGCCACTAAAGACGACGACGATGACGATGATGAAACCGGATTGGAAGCGGTAGACATCGGGAACCCACTCGATTACACCACCACAACCTCGAACCCAATCAAATCGCAAACTAGCGCAGCCCTTGCAACCTACGCAGCCATCTTGCAACCGGACATCAACCTCGACATCGTCGTCCACCGAACCGACACAACCTCGACGACGCTCGACATGGCGCTCAAGAGCCAAACAGCCCTCGGTTTGCGAGATTTGGTCCACTGCCTCACGCGCATCATCGAAAATATCCTCGCCCAAATCTGAGTCGACACACACACACACACACACACACACACACACACACACATATAGAGAGAGAGAGATGGGGGAGGGAGGGGGAGTAAGGAAACGCTAACTTATAAAGAATTGGCATCAGAAATGGAACAGATTGGGCTGAGCGTCTTGGTTCAACTGCTTGCCGAAACTGCTTGAGGGTTGGAAGGGTTTCACTGTTGTGGATGCGGCTAGCGCGGTGGTGGCGCTGTTTGTTGGGGTTTGCGAGTTGAACTGTGAAGAGAACGGTAACGGCGGCGCTGGCGATTGCTGAGCGAATGGATTGCCTGTTAGCTGAGGCGGTAATCCGACCGCACCACTGCCCACGGAACCCAACCCGAAATTGGCGGCGTGGTTACTCGCCAAACTGGCGCCGAACTCACTCTCGGGCTTGAACGGCTTGACCGAACTACCCCCAAACCCAGTCGTCGGTTGCGGCGGCGGTTGCGACGTGAACGACATGGCTCCAAACTGCGATGCCAGATCACCACCCGCACCGCCACCGCCACCGCCACCGTTGGTGTTGGTTACACCTTGATTTGGCGACTGAGGATTGCTGTTGTTCGGAAGGGCGAACTCGGTGGCGATACTTGCAATCAACCCAGTTTTTTGCGGGGCTAGGAATCCCTTCTCCCCCTGCCCCTGCCCCTGCCCCTGCCCCTGCTGTTGGTTCGGGTTCTGGTTTTTGCCCGTAGGATCCGAACCATCCCACGCATTGGCCCCCAACCCATAATGCCCGCCCGCATTCGGCGCGGCACCAAACGCACTCATAGCCAACTGATTCAACGACGGCCCCTTCGACACCGACGGCGACGACGCAGACGCAGACGCAGACGCAGGCGTCGGCCCCGCCGGCGGCGCAAACGGATTGCGTGATCCCGTCTTGTGCGCCAATAAAGGCTTGGTTTCCGTTTCCGCCGCGTTGGTGTTTGGCGCCACGCTCGACAACGCCGAGTCGAAGCCGGACAGTGCAGACGATTGCGCTTGCGCCGCATTCTGCGGCTGAGACGGCGTGGCCATGTGCTGAGGCTGCAGCCCCTGCTGCATTGAATTCGGCTGCTGTTGCATTTGCGCTTGCTGTTGTTGCTGTTGCTGCTGTTGCTGCTGGATTTGGTTCTGCTGTTGCTGAGCTTGCTGCTGCTGTTGGTTGAGGAATCCCGACTGAGCATTCATCGTACCAAACGGACCACCGAACCCTGTCGCTTGTGGCATGATCGACTGCCTGAAAGGATTGAAACCGGTCGCCTGGGGTTGCAAAAATCCGGTCATCTGTGGCTGCATGCCAGCACCATTCATCATACCGCCAAAGCCAGTCATCTGCTGCTGCATGGGCATCGGCTGCATACCGGTCTGCTGCTGGGCCATGAACGGATTGTAACCCGTCATCTGAGGCTGCATTCCACCCATACCCATACCCATGCCCGGACCCATACCCATGCCACCACCAAAAGCGCCATTCATGCCCATCATCCCCGTCGGCTGCGCCTGAAGGAAAAAGTTCTGCTCGGCGGGGACATTGGAGAACATGTTCTGGCCACCGTCGTTGTCGATGCTGGCGAAAAAGTCCTGCAAGTCTTGGTTCGAGGTAGGTGGCTTAGGCTTTCGCTCTGGTTTCTCGGGCTCCTGGATGGTGATGCTCTTCTTGGACTCGCTCTTGGGGATGCTGGAATCAATGGTGGAGATGCGTTTGGTGGAAGGGGAGGAGGTGGCAGGAGCCCCGTCGGCGATTCGCTTATTCTCCTTGTACTCTTTGCGATTCTGCTCAAAGTTGGGGTCCTTGAGGTATTCCTCCAGAGCGCCGGCGAGGGAGACGGGAGCGTGCTTGAGCGAAGGGATGGCGAGGTTAAGGCTGTGCGACGCCTTTTTGGCGCTGTTGAGGAAAGCGACGACGTTCTCGGTTTGACGGCAGAAGCGACGATAGAGCTCGAGAGCACGCTCTGCGTCGGATTTTGCCATCTCAAAGTAGTGCTCGAGGATGTTGATGACACCTTCGTTGATGGCAGTGTAGATGGCGAGGAGGTCCTTGAGCGTCATGCGGAAAGCGGACATGATGAGATCATCGTTGAGGTCGTCGAGGAAGAAAGAGCACTGCATGAGATAGCTAGCGACTTTTTGGGTGGTGGACACTTCGCGAAGAAGGCCCTTTTCGACCGAGAGCTTGCGCAGACGATTGCTGTTGCTGGCGCCGTTCGAGTGCGCACGTGAGCGGTCGGAGGAGCGGATGACATCGTGCTTGAGGTCGCGATAGGCACGCACACGTTCGTCGAGGTATTGCGCGTAGACAGTGAGGGTTTGAGGAGCAGAGTAGCCAGACCAGCTTCCGGATGCGACGTTTCGTAGACGGATGTTGCCTCCTTCGGTGGAGAGATAGCCAAGGACGTTATCGACCTCGCCATTACGGATCATTGTGTGAAGAATGACGAGCGTCTTCAGGACGACAGTAGCGTTGGGTTCCTTGAGACGAGAGCCCAAAGCTCGACACACATCTTGGAGAGATCCATCGGTAGCAAAAGTGGTTGCGATGATGGGGTCGACGTATTTCGGCTTGATGCCGCCTGATTTTGGCTTGGTGGCGCCTTTGACGACCTTGTCGTAGCTCGACATGGCTGCCAATAAGATACGCTACGGAGAGCGGATGGTGCGGCGATGGATCACGATCGATGTGCGTGATTGGGTGGTTCGGATTTAGCTGGCTTGCTCTATTCCATCCGTTGTGGAAGACCGGGACGGTGCTTGCCGGGGTTGTCGGGAGGGAGCGAGCGTCCGCGCTTATGAACCTGCTCAGTTTGAGACTGACCGCGTGTGAAGGTATTGGAAGGGAGGGAACAAGACAAGTTGGGAATCGAGTGGAGTGGAGTTGAATTCGGTAGCAGCCGGCGTGATGACGAATTGGCGACCACTGTGAACGGCCGTGCTGCGTGCGGAGGAGCCGCTGAGGCTGTGGAGAGTAATCCCACACACACACACACACACTCTCTCTCTCTCTCTCTCTCTCTCTACTCTGGCTCAAACTCCGCTCGTCTCCAAATGAGCCAACTCGTCTGCCGGCACTTCTCTCGCCGCGACTGAGAACAGATTCTGCGGACCGTGGGTGCATCTGCCGAATACCGAGAATTCCGCTTCTCTTCTTCCACCCAGCTTAGCTCGCCCTCTCCACAACCATACGGATAGCATGACATGTCAGACCACCTCGAGCAATACGCCCTCCATCATCATCGTTTGTCGCAGTCCATGTTCTGTTCAGAGCAAGCGCGTGTCCCGATAGCAAACCTTCAGCAAATCACCCCTGACGGCATCAGTTCCGAATCGAGCCTAACAATCCAAATAGAAAATATATCGGCCATTATCGGTCCGATTCATTGCCTTCCATGCTGTTTTCCCATAGATCACAGTAGCATACAAAATACAATACGTAGCGCAAAGCATAGAGTTACAAATCGACTTAAGAGTAGGGCAGAACGCTTCAAAGCGAGCTCTGCACCTTGGGCAGCAACGTCTCCTTGAGAAACTTTTCCAACTTCGTGGCGCTCTTGGCATACGGCGACGACGCCGGGTTATAAGCGCGACAATTATCAAAGATGAGCTGTGCATCTGCCACCAATTCGTCCACATTGGCATACTGATTGTTCTCCAGCTTGGCCTCCATCGTCGACAGATCCATCGGGTTCTTGATCACGTCGTAGTAGTCCGTCACTTCGTCACCGTTCACAGGGTTGACAAACGGCCAAGCGCTTCCGTGCCCGTTCAGCTCCACCAGGATGTGGCGCATCACAGCAAAGTGCGGTCCTCGCTTCGGTCGTCGACTCAGCTCGTCCATCTCTGGCGTCCAGCCGCTCTCCTTCAATCCTGGCACATCCACTGGATCCACCAAGAACGTCGCCGTTGGATCTTCCTCGCCCTCATGTCGGTCGCGCTTGGCTGCTCGTTCAGGCTTGGCCACCGTCCCGTCTGGATTTTCGATCAGCCCTTTCAGCTTGATCAGACGATCCCGATCGTGCATCACCGCGAGCCCCTTGTGAACCACATGCGAGCGACTGATGCTTCGGATCTTGGCCAGCACCGCCTGCTTCTGCGCTGCAAGCATGTCCGATACCTCCAAGTACTTGACCCGTGGAACCATGCTGCACTGCATCAACGTACCTCCCTCGTAATCTTTGATGTAGCCCACCCAAATCGAGCGATCCAGCGTGATCTCCTTGGTGAATCCTTGCTTCTTGAAGTAGCCGATCGCATAGTTATCTGCGTACGTCAGAAAATGCATCACCGGCGACGATGCCTTGACGTGGTCTTTGACGTGGTTCATCAGATGCGATCCGTACCCTTTGACTTGCTCGGTGCTTGTGATGGCACAGAACACGATTTCGGCGAACTTGCGCTGCTTGAATGGACGATAGGTAATGCCGCCCACCACTTGTAATCCACGCTTGACGATCGCCACACTCTGGTGATTTCGGTCAAACACCAGTCGCGAGATATACTCGCGTGGCATCTTGGGCAATTGGCGCTGAAAGATGTTCTTGAGCCCCGTCAACAGGATCATCGACTCATGATCATCGTCATTGGTGACCACTCGAAACTGGATCAAGCCTGTGCGCTCTTCGATCACTGCTGGTCGTTCTTTCTTGGGCGCCACACCTTCTTCCACAGCTGATGCTGCTGATTTGGGTGCAGGCTGCGACGCTTCGGTCAAATCGATGGTTTCTTCCTCTTTGATCTTGGTGTCGCCCGCCTCTCCTTCCTCGACCTGATCTTTTACAGCTGATGTATCTGCGTGATCTTCGCGCGCTTCTGCCGCTGCTGCATCCTCTCCATCCTCTGTTGCATTTTTGTTCTTGGAAGGTTCGATGTCGACTGAATCATCGCTTAGATCGGTCGACATGTTGGGATCAACGCCGTTCTCCTTTGTAGATTCGAGGTCCGCAAACCTCCTTCGCTTTGCGTCATGTCGGCCATTACTCGCGTTCGGTTCCGCTGAATGCTGCCGTGACCCAGGATTTGAATGGGCAACCGTCATCTCTGGGCTCGAGAGCCGGCTTGACGTAGCTATTGACGCTTCCCTGTCGCGCGAGCGTGATCGGGAGCGAGAGTTTTCGCGCAGCTTGCGTTTGCGATTCAAACTCTGCAGCAGCGGTGTAGAAGACAGAGGTGCTGCAGTATTGGGAAGTGACTGTGTGGACGGGTGCGGGCTTGGAGTAGCATCAGGTACCGTACTCAGTTGTGAAATAGGACTCGAAGCTTCTACTAGGCCATCTGCACCAACGGGTCGCATCTGCTTGCGTAGAGACTCGATATCAGTATCGACGTAATCAAAGTCGAGCAGCTTGCCCTTGTCTTCCAAGAGCTCGTCTAGACGCACTGCCACTTTTGCTCGCCGTGTTGCCTCCTCATCGTTGGCATCGCTGAGCGCAGCGTGCTCCTCGATGCTGCGTCCGCAAGTGGCGCACGTGACAGCATTCCATTTCGCTTTGAGCTTGTCATCGTCGACTGTGCGCGGATCGTGCCTCGAGCTTCTCGAGATGGGATCCTCGACTACTTTCGCGGATGATGTTGGCTTGAACCCGAGACAACTCTGCGAGTCGGTCGTTGCAGCGGTGGACGGCGTATGACGTGCGATCTTGATGAGGCGCTGGAACGGTGAGAGCTTGTATGGCGAGCGAGCTCCAGATGGGTAGAGAAGAGGCATCGTGCTGTGTTGCGCGACCTCAGCCGCAGGATCCAGAACGTAGCGTGTCGGAAGACGTGAGTGGTCCGGTTCGTGGCGGTGATCCCAATGCCAAGCTAATTTGCGACGATGAGCATGGATCTGCAGCACAGATGAAACCGCGCCTCTCTACCGTGCACTGTTGCCGTGAATCGAGCCAATACAAGCAGGACCAGCTGAGTTTCTATCGATTGATCGCGAGTGGTGTTGGTAGCCGAGAGAGAAGAGCGTGAGGAGTGTTGATCTCCGCAAATGCAGGGTGTCCGGCGCGTTATGCCGAGGACCCCGATTAGAAGTTACCGATCGGGAGCTCCCCGTTTCGTTCCGCGATCCGAACTTCTCAGTCCCCTCGAGTACTTGACACCCTTCTGAGCCCTCCTTTCACTTTCATGTTATCCCCTCCAAGCTCTGTAGTTCCGCTGCTGGGCTGAGTAACTCAACATGTACTGCCTACGCTGGTGGGTTCCACTCTTTTTGCTGCCATTCCCGAAAACGTCACCACTCTTCTTGATCC